>JAIVFJ010000444.1:0-40684 GCA_025765615.1 Zopfochytrium polystomum
CGAACGATCACGGTCACGATCACGCGGCGAACGGCGCCTTCACGACAAACGACGCGTCCTGCGCAAACTGCTCCGTCACGTCGTTGGCGGCCACGTGCAGCACGCCGCCGCGTGGCGCAAGAACTTGGTCGCGTCGCTCAGCAGCCGGAACGACACGCCGTTGCCCGCTAGCCCCGGCCGCACCACCGCAAACGACGCCCCCGCCGCAAACGCCGGCGAGCTGTCGTTGCCCGCAAGCACCGCAGCGTCCCCGCCTCCGACCGCAAGCCCCACAAACCGCCCGCCTGCTGTCGCGACTCGAGCGACACGCCCTTGCCGCCGCCGCCGCCCGTCAGCGCCGCCCGCACCACAAACGCCGCGCCCGCCCGGTCCGCGGCAGGGCTGCCGTCCGCGATCGCGTCGATCTTGACCGCGGCCGACCCGGCATCCGCGTGCACCCTGTACCCAGGGAAGTTTGCCGGCTCCAGGGCGACGGCGGCGCCGCCCGCCGGGTCGGCCCACCCGTCCGGCGCGGTCTCTGCGGCGACGGCGAGCGCCGCGCGGGCGGAACGTCGAGTCCTGCCGGAACAGCAGGTTCGCCGGGTCGGCCATCGGCTGCGCGCGGAGCACGTTGTTCTGGTGGCGCAGGAACAGCGGCGGCTGCGAGCCCGCGAGCACGTACGAGTCGTGCTGGCCGAGGTTGCCCGGGCGCCGCGCAAAGGTCGCGGCGGCGGCGAAGGCGGCACTGCCGTCGTTCTTGCGGAGCACCACGGGCCGGTCGTTGGCGTTGCCGCCGCTGTTGTCGACGGTCAGGAAGCTGCCGGGGAAGTTGAGCGACTCGACCGAGACGAGACCCGCGTCGGAGAGGCCCTTGCGGAGGATGAGGGTCGAGTCGGCGCGATCGACGGCGGGAGAGGCGGCGCCGATGGGCGCGATTTTGAAGACGTCGTTTTGGTGCCGCACGCGGTTGCCGATAAAGGTTGACGGGCTCGAGGCCGATGGCGGAGTCGACCGTGTCGAAGACGACCCCGGGGGGCACGTCGGGTGGCGGCTGGTTGCTGGGGTCGTTCGTCTGGTCCTCTTCAAAAACCGTCACACGACCAGCCTCGCCGACCACGAACGTGACGATCTGGGACGGCGAGGGAACTCCGGCGTCGTCGACCACGGTCAGGAGATAGCTGGCCGGGAGGAGCAGCGCGTTGCTTGCGGGAATTTCGGCCGTGATCTTGGCGCCTGACTGCGTGAATTTGAGCGGAATGCGGCGCTGGTCTTGGTTCACCGAGTGGGTCTGCTCCGAGGTCTTGATGAGGTTGACAGCACCAATACTGCGGTCGCTGCTGAGCGCCAGCGACACGGAGCCGCCCCAGGTGAGGTTGCCTTGGATGGATGTGATGTTGACGCGGGAGGCCCACTGCACCTTGCCGTCCACCTTTTTGAAAAAGGTACGGCGGGTAGTACATTTCCACGTTCAAGTTGTCCTGCGGTCCCGGGATGCCGCCGCCGCCAGTCAAGACCGCACCGGACGGCATGAGGACGGTGGTGGAGTGGTAAGTGCGGATACGAGCAGCCGCGGCACCCGCGCGCCACGCCTTCTTGTCGGGGTTCCAGATCTCAGTCGCAAACACGGCATTGCCGTTGCCCGGCTCGGTGCCGACAATGGTGCCGCCGGTCCGCGAGGAACCTCTCCGTTCGGGAGCACCGTGAGCTTGAAGCCAGTTGCGCTTGTTCGCCATCGCGCGCGACGGTCTCGACCGCCGGCTTGGTGCCGTCCGAAATGTCAATGATCGTTGCGGCCGCGTTCGCGTCCAGCTTGTCATAGTTGGTGTTTTGGGCCGCCTCCAGCACCAGCAGCTTGCCAGGTGTATACATTACGGCGGCGCCAGAGACGCCCATGCCAGTCGGGATGGTGCCGAGCATCTGGATCGAGCCTGCGCCCTGGTCCGACAGACGCCACATTTGGTCATCGGTGACGCCAAAGACGCTGCCGTCGAGGTTGTAAAGGCACGCGGGTACCACCATCGGTTCCGCTTTGGGCCGAACGCCTCGGCGCTCGTCGCGCCGGGAAAGCTTTTGCCATGCACCGAGGCCGTCGGAAATCTCCGGGGCGATGCCGACGCCGTCGGTAAACGTCGGGCTTGAGGTAGGCGTCCGTGTCGTAGTACTTAGCGCCGCCGAGCACGAGGATGCGGTTGTCTGGGCGGCGCATGACGGTGGGGTACCAGCGTTGCATGTTGACGTTGGGGCCAGCGACCAAGTTCTTGGAGGGCGGGTCAAAGATGGCAGTGGAGATGCTGGTCTTGCCGTCCGAGTTTCCGCCAACCATCAGAATTTGGCCGTCTTTCAAGGTGACAATGTTGTTGCAAAAGGAGTTGTAGGTCTGAACGCATCGTTCGAGTCAGTCGATCAGCTGAATTCTTGAAGCACTTTCTTGAAGCACGCCTTAAACAACACATTCTCCGTTTCACAATCGTATGGTTCCCTACACACAGACTCGCGCTCACGCACACCCACACACCTCCACTCACTCTACCTCACTTATCACGCACACACACGCAACACACTGTCTCACCTTCAGAGGTAGGCGTACCGCTATGCGAAGTCTTGAGACCGGTCCCAGCAAACGGGTTACAGTTGTCATAGTACAGGCCGCCCTGGGCGGCGACCCGACGGGCGAGCCGAAGGAGAGCAGGTGGCCGTTGTCGAGAAGCAATACGTGGACGGGGATACTGGCCACTCAACCGACGGGACCGAACATGCCGCGGGCTGTCAGCGTCGACGGCGGGCTGGGCGCGGCCGAGGAAGAGTGTCGGCCGGCTGCGCAAGCTTGACAGGCGCGTCGCTACTGACCTGTACTTGGTTGCGGAAGACCGTGGCTGCAGAAGGGGTGCCGCCGGCCAAGAGGACGAGCAGCGCTGTTGCGGCGGCGGTAGTCGTGAGCATGGCGGGGCGTCCTGTCATTTGAAGACGACGTTTGAGTGGGAATGGCTTTCTTCGGGGAGATGGGTGTGGCAGGTGGGGTAGGTCTATGCGATTCGTTCCCGATGAGGAGGAAGTGAAGAGCCGACGCAGAAGGGTGTGCCAGGGTAGAAAGCTGCTATTCTACTCTATTTAGTGGGGAGGGAAGGCGAGGACGATGGCTGCTTTTGAAGGGTGAGTGTGCAAGAGGGAAGAGGCGCCGCCTCCTCTTTATACTCCCGCGCGGATGCGGTGCGTTGCATCGTGGGTGAGAACTATGACGACGATGAAGGTTGGATGTTCGGAGTGGCTCTGTCTGGTACCCATTCTCGCGTGGGGCCGGCCAGTCATTGACAGTCCGGAGTTGGGACGGAGAGGAGGGAGAGTGAGAGATGGATGGAGAGATAGATAGCGAGAACTGGAAAAAGCAGGAGCGTTTTGAGAAGAACAAAAAAAAATGCGGCCGTGTCTTGTCGTGGTGCACCAAAAAAGGGCAAAAAAACGGAAGCAAAAAAAAAGAAATTTTTATTTTGTTCTTTTCTCGCGCGCCAGTTCCTTTTGGAAGTGGCGGGTGGGTTCTTCTGTCGTTCCCAAACCAATCGCAGAGAGTGACGCAACAAAGCCCGCACTTGGACGCAGCCAGGCGCAAAACAAAAACAAGAAAGAGCATGCACGAAAAAAAAAAAAAGCAGTGGTGGGTGGGGGTGGTGCGGCTTTGAAAGGGGATGTGGCGTGTGCGTGTGGTGTGTGTGTGTGTGGTGTGTGTGCGTGCCGTGTGTGGCTGGCTACTCCGCCAAATTCAGTCAAAAAATGAAGCAAAAAAAACCCCGAATGCACGGGCAAGTATTTCCCGCCCGTGCATGGAAAAAGTGGCTGTACATTTACTCCTGGATCTTGCGCCACAGCAGCAGGACAGAGGCCTGCTCGACTGTCGATTGGTCGATTGGCAGGCAGGCGGCTGCAGCAGGCGGGCCCAACCACCGGCGGACAACATGCGTTTTGCGTTTTCAGTTTCCGCTGGAGAGGGCTGATCCACAACGCCTGGCACAAAGCACATGAAGTGGTGGTGGTGAGAGACAGAGCGAGAAATAGACTTGGCGGAAGAAAGGCGCGGAGATTCGCTTCCTTCTCCGGATGGAAAAGGATGGAAAAGTGGGCAAATCAAAAAAATGAGCGTTTCATCTTCGTCAGGTGGTGTGGCCAAGTATTCTTTGAAAGAACCGGAGAAATGACATCAGAGTACGACGGAAAAGTTTGTTTGCTGCAAAAAAAAAAGACTTCATAACTTTCGTATTTATGCCATGTGTATCAATGAAAACGCAAGAAGAAGGACCGATAGCGAGCGAGAGAGTGTGAGAGAGTAAGAGAGAGAGAGAGAGTGTGTGTGTGTGTGAAATCCAAGCCACTTTCCCTGCTTCCTCTTTTCTGTGTGTGGTTCTTCAGCTGCCGAAATACTTGTCCCAGCCAGGAGGAACCTCCCATCCATGCGCCTGAGCTACCCGCACAAACGCCGAAATTGCCTCCGACGCCGAGTAGGGAACGTCGTGCCGATGGTCCAACCTCGCAGGCTTCGGGTCCAGCGAGCATATGGCCATGCGGACCTGCAACAGCGCCGCCTCCACCGTATACGACGGCGACCAGGTTTGTGTTGGTCAAGAGGTCCATGCAGATGGACCCGCCCGCCGTGACGTGGCCGCCACCTCCGTTGATGAACTGGAGCAGCCGAGGCTTGACTACTCGGATGAAACGGCGGAGTGAAGGGGTGCTGCGGACCGAAGCGAATCTCGAGTGTCAGTCCTTCTTCGTACATTCCAACTCGCTGTTTGTTTGGGTTGTGGAATGGCTAGGTCAGCCGCGAGACAAACGTCGATTCTCATAATAACTTACAACAAGATCTTTCGCCAGCGGAAGACTCTTGTCGAATGCCACGAGCCTGATCTGCCATTGGTACAGGTTGCTGGAGATGAAGGAAAGAGTAGTTTGAAAAGTCAGGACAAACGACAGAAAGCGATTCCATCGCGGTTAGGAGGTTTACCTTATGTTCTCGAGGTCAATGGTCCATCCACGCTGGTCCGCAGGCTGCGCCTCTTGCAGGCGTATCAGTTGCCGAAGCTCTTTGAGAATAGCCTTTGTGGCAGATGTCGTGGCATACTAGGGAGGCGGCATTGACGACAAATCGAGCTCTGCCGCTGGCGGCGCCTTTGGTAAAGGAGCCTGAAACTGGAATTTCCACTGAATCATAATATTTTTCGTGAGTACAGGTTCAAACAAACATGGCTGTGGCTGCACCTTCTTCATCCTCGTCGTCAGTTAAGCCTTCCGCGAAGACCGCGTGATTTGCTCTCCAATTCGAGAGCTTGTATCCTTGCGCTCGCCCAACAGGAATCCCAATCGCCTGCTGACCCATCCCTTTTGGTGCTCTAGCAGGATCAAGAGGGATGTAAGGTGCTGATTCATCAGAGGTTGTCGCTAAGCCCGCGGTCAAAGGGGCATCTGTCCCGACAAGCAGGTATCTTGTCTGAACCCAGTTTTCTAGAAAGAAGGTTGCTCAACATCATTTTCCGATTCATAATCTTACCATATTGCACGACAAGGTACGGGTTGGACGATCGAAACTTTTCGGGCAGGTTTATGATCTCGTTGACGCTTATAGCACTTGTGATGGCGTACGTTCGGTTCTTCCATTGCGCAGACGATCTCGCGTACCCTTGTGATGTTGATAGTTCGAGTCCATGATCTGCATCATAATAAATTAGCCTTGCTCATAGTTTTCTCCAACTTCCTTCTCACATATGCCGTCGCCGTATGCGCGTCCATGTAATACTTTCTTAAAGTTGAGCCCAGTTTCTTATAATCGAATGCCAGTTTCCGTTGGGACTCCCTAAATGAATTGGTGCACTGTCAACGAACAATCTATACATAGAGCGTAGACAATTCTAACCATGGAACGCGTAGATTGTCTGAAACTCTGCACAAAAACATTAGAGAGACAGCTGGTCGGAAACAAAAAATCTTACTTTTCTCAGTAACCTGAGCTCTTTCGCTCAAAAATTTGGCCTCTTTTTCAGGGGAGCCCATGACGAAGCGGAACTAGAAAACCCAATTAACGGGAATCACAAACAATTGTTTGACTCACTTGCTTATAGTTTGTAGGAACATTGGCGATCATTTCTGCAGGATTTGTCAGCTCTTTGATGTAGCCACGGTTACTGCCAATAATCCATCGGAGCAAAGGATACAGCAGTTTATCGATGGAATCCAAAAACGGTCTGAGACTGATGTCCAACGAAAGAAACACGGTAGCTTTGTTCCTGGGGCGGCAGCAGGAGAGGATCGATCGGGTTCTTCTTTTCCTCTTCTTCTTCCTCGGCAATCTCTTCCACGGTATCAGGTATAATATCGGGTTCCTTCTCCGGTGGCAGCTCCATCAACTCCATGCCAAGCTTCTTTCTCAGCTCATTTGCCATCACAGGGACCGACGGCATTTTTTCCATCAACGAAGCGAAAAGAGCAGTTTCCTTAGCCAAGTCCTCTGGGCCAGGTTGAGACTGAAGCCAAAGTAATCCTTTCTGTGGACCAAGTATTGAGCCACACCGTTGTATTTGAACTGCAAGGGGGAACGCGGTGGAGACTCCAGTAGGAGGATGCTCATTTGATAGAACCTCCTTAACTTTCAAAAACTGAAGATGTTTGGTCCACTCGGATCTGAAGTAAAAGGATCAGAACATTGAAACAACTTTTCACAGCTGCGGGTTGGCGTTACCTCCAGTATGTCGTCTTTTAGGAGCGGAACCGCATTCTCGCCCTCGAACCATCAAGCCAATTCGTCGAATCTCCGAAAACACTTGCGCCATCCCATTCCCGTAATGTGGCCACTTGTACCTTCCATAACGATTGTGGCGTTGTAACCCTTGCAACGACGTGAACAAAACGCAAAGCGACCCAATCAGCTGGCTTACCACGCCGGATGGAAAGGTGACAACGGGACGGAGCATACGGCAAAGGAAATAAGAAGCTCTACGACACTCGGATTGTGAAGAAGCTCTTGCTCAATCTTCGGACCAATTCCGACCTGGAGGTATTGGAATGTGCACAGCGTGGAGTCACAGATGTATGGACGGAGCGATTCGACCTCTGTGGTTGCAGAGAAATGTTTCACCAGAGTCAAATCACGCGAACCAACACTACGGATTTCCGTTCGTTTATGACAAACAAGGCAGTACTTTGGTGCCAGGTGAAGTCGACGAAGAGAGTACAAACATTACAGACAGGGGGAAATTGACCTCGCGCGGGTCAACATGACTGGACGAGCATATGCAGGCGTTTTCCAACTTCCTTCTCCTCACGATCGTCGTAATGGATGGCCTTCGATAGTATTTCAATTGGTCAGCGTTTGATTGAGTGTACTGCGAGCATTCGAGAACAAGTACTCGGCGCCCAGCCCTGCAGAGTCATTTCAGCAAAATTTTCCCGGTACACTAAGGACACACCAGTTAACTCCTCTTTCGATGCGGTAGTTGAGCAGGGAGAGGAATCTCGTGTTCAAAAGATCTGCCATAGTCCAGCTCATGAGGAAGTCCTGAAAGAGACGCCCAGGATGCGATCCCTCCGACGACGAGTGAGCCACTTTGTTCGCGGTCATCGTCCGGAAGGCGACAAACGCATCCTCCACGGCAAGTTCGGGGGTGGGACTGACAAACATTCGAAACTCTGGCTTTGGGTACATATTCTCCAGGTTTTTTCGGTCCACGTAAACCGAGCCAACATTTGATGAGGAGAAGCTGTGAGAAGAGTTAGTTTCACTCCTTGCATTCGTTTTTCCATTACCTACCAAGAAATGTTCGCTGCTAAGGTTCCACGCATCGAGCGTATCTGGTCCAAATATTTCATTGAATGCCAATTGACTTATGGGAACGCTCATAGCAAGAATGAAGCCTTCATCGGCTTCGTGATGGAGAACACTTTGATGGGGTGAATAATGTTAGCATTAACTCAAAAGTCCACTGGGCCGTACGAGGAAGATATCCCGTGGGCTTTCAGCTCTTGCATATCCCTGCGCACAACTTTCCTCAAATGAGGCAGAGGGCCGGAGGCATGCGATTCCCAGAGTCAATCAGCATTCCATCGCTTTCGTCCGTCCTCCCCATCGTCGTCTTCCTCGTATTCCTCATCCCTCTCTCGTCGTCGTCTTCCTCGTATTCCTCATCCTCGTCGTCGGAGCCGTCATGATCACCTGCATCAGACATCTCCTCGTCCTCAGGCTCAGTAACAGAGCCTTCGGCATCGTCGGCCTCCTTCGCGTTCGAAGCAGACTCCTCTGCTTTCGGCGCAGGCAGTTTGAAATGCTCGACCAACTTTGTTTCCAGCTTTTTAATAATGTCTTGCAGGCGACTGGCGGTGAGGTCGATGCCCTCGACGACCAGTCCGACTGTCGGGAGTGAGGCACGGTTGAACAAAACAACCGCCGAAAAACGCGTGAACACTACTTACTGTCGTCAGAGTCGTCGGATGTAACGAAGATGAAGCCAGTAGAGGACGTTGGGTACGATTCGACGTTCGTGATGACGATAGAGAACTCAACCGACCGCGTGCCAGGCGCTTTGAATCTGGCAACGACCGATCCATCGTCGTCGCCGCCCTTAACATCTGGGAAAGGATGCATGAGATCAGCCTGTCGCAGTCACACAAGGAGCTACGATCGGTACTTTTCATGTAGGTGGGGACGGAGCCACCATCGCAGTAAAAGGCAATAACTGCCTTGCGGTCGGCTAGAAACTCTTTCCGGCCCATTCGTCCGACCCTCTCTCGACTCTTGCGATCGCTGAAGAGAAGTGAAATCCAGCGCCTGTGGGCAAAGCAAAGGTGCTTAATGAGCAACTGCGCCGAGCTCCAAAGGCACAGTTTTCAAACGATTTGATTGGCCTGGCTGTCTCCTCGAATACCAGCCACACCTAAAACAAATGCAGGCAGGGAAATTAGCCTTCTTCTGCTCGGCCGCGCTGGGAAGGTCACCTGCATGGCATCCAACACCCTTAAGGCAAAGCAAGCAGTCTATTATTTAATTCCTGCAAAGCTCTAAGTCGCGTTGAATTCGAAGCTTTATTGTTAAATCCTGAGGTAATTATTTGGGCAAGAAAGCTGCGTGGTTGGTACCCGAGCCAGGCGGGCTCGGATTCTCGAGTTGTCAGGTCGTCTCCCTTTTATTCCTGCATTACTGATTTGTCGCCCCTCCCTCAGTCCATATCAATATTGTCCTCAGGGATTTGTTTCCACGTCTTTCGGATGAGCTCGTAAATCTCGTCCTGCACGTCGCCCTGCACGACAATCTCGTCAAAGCCGGCTGGGTTTTTTGTCACCGACGACCCGCACCCACAAACTTAGTCGCAAACAGCTTGGCCGCCTTCTTCAGGTCGACATCTGACGGGCGGGACCCAAAAAAAACAAAAATATCGCTTTAGCAATAATACATAGAAGGATTTTCGGGCGAAAACGCACCAAACACTTCGAGTCCCGCAACCGTTATTGTGCATTTTCGTTTTGTTCGTTCCACGCGGTTTGATGGAGATGCGCGCCTCCTAGAAACGGAGAGCAACGGCTCGTAAGCTGGGCTGCAAAAACAGGAGAGAAATAAACAAACCTTGCGCTTCTTCTCCTTCTTCAGCTCCTCCTTCTGCAACGCATCTCAGCTTCTCCGGCTTCTTTTCGTCCGCCTTTGCTCCGTCCGGCGCGTCGGAGGCGATTGACAGCGATGCGGCGCTTCCCCTCCAGACCTGAGTAACCCCCACATGACGGATTATAGGGAAAAAAAGAAAAGTACCCACGCGCCGTCAGAAGAGAGGGGACGATTCCATGAGGCTGCCACCGAGAAGAGAGGGTCGGAAAGTCACCTGTCGTCGCTGTCCCAGAAGACGATCCCTCTGCGGGTGCTGGAGCAGCTTCTCCCCAACAACTTGCGACGAGGGACGGGTGGTTTTGCGTCAGCCATGCACGACAGCGCTTAGCGGAGGGACCGAACTCGCAGAACTGCAGGGAAGTGGTGTATGGGGAACAACCGTGCGAGAAAGATGGGGAAGGTCAGCACTGCCACAGCTGCATCTACCAACCAGATCCATTACCTCGGTGGGAGCAGTGCAAACTATTCACGTTGCAGTGACGAACATTGATAGAAAGGTGTGCGTTAGGACGAGACGGCGGCGATCATGCGCTGCCAAAAGTATGTACTTGGGCAGTAAAGAATGTCTGTGACCACGCGGGTGGTCGGTCTTGGTGCGCTGTCCACCTCTGTGTCCCCCATTCTTTGATTCTCAAAAGTGACAAGTTCGAGCAGCGATGTGATGTTTATTGGGTGGTATTCACAAAACGCAAGCATAGAAAGAGCAATACATTCAGTTTTTTGGGTTAAACTGGCGAAACTTTGTGATAAAGTCAAGGATAAGGGATGATGGAGAAACTGTCACACCCTGACGGGACAAATCTTGGAATCCTTCCGTCTTCGCAATGTCAGAGTCAGTCACACAGTGGCTGAAGCTTTGCTGCTTAGATGGGGCAGACGACTGGTGAGACCAAACTGGAGGAGTGGATGATCAGAATGTTGCTTACTTGCGCTGCGGCTTTGGACATGGTGGAGACTGTCTCCACCGCAACGTAGGCACCCCCGGCTTTCAGCACACGGCTGTAAAGCAGCCTCCGATTATTTGACATGACAAGAAGGACAGTCCACTTCTCAAAGCATCCTGTGTTGCAAAGTGAGTCAAGCAAAACTCCCACCACGAATCGAACCTGCACGCGGAGCCTCAAAGTTTCGTCTTGAATTCCCAAGCTTCTTCCTCCAGAATCGTGCCGCCTCCACTACTTGTCTCGCTGAAGAGAAATAGTGAGTTGAGTCTACAGCTAAATGGGAGAAAGATCGCCCAGCTCACCAGCTCCTTCTGTGTCGGCTGAAGTCCATTCCCAATCCTCCTCCTCCAGCATCCGTCCGGCATTTGCGCAAGCCGCGACATAATCTGGCTTCATTAACCATGCTCCAGACGCACACGCAGCCAGGCACTTCTCTGTCATGGATGGCTTCGGGCATAATAGATGGGTACAACCGTCAGACCAGCTGTCAGAAACGATGACCTGAGCTCCGAGCTCCTGTAATTGTCGTCCAATTCGAGCTTTGTCGTCTGCAGACAAGCCTGTCATAAGGAAACGCGCGTTGCCGTCGCAAAATTTTGGCCTTGGTCGGTTTGATGGTGGCGCCAAGTCAGATCTGTTCGGCGCTGCTTGCTCCGCCCGAAGGAGAGGAGATGCTCCAGATTGACCAGCGCTTGCTGCTGTCCCGCCGCTCATAGATGAGCTCGATCTAGCCAGCTGAATAAGTTGGTTTTTGTACATTCGAGTTTCGGGATCAAGGTAAAGCACTTCTGCCGTATTGTCCACAACGTGTTTCTCGGACCCAGTAATGGAGCGAGGATGCGAGGCTTTCCGTCCATCGTCTCCATCAGAAGAATTGCCGTCTTCACGTACTACCGTAAGGCGACGGGCCTCTAACTTAAGTTTCGCTTCGTGCAGCCTTGGCTTGGCCTTCGATACATGGATTCAACTCACTTTAAAAAGCTGCGAACTAAAACACACATGTTCAAGCGCTACCTTTGGGTCTTCCTTTTGCATAGAGTCCATCCACATTCCAACAACAGCAAGTGCTTGTTGCTCTGCGATTTCCGTGGCCGACGGACCCGTCTCCAACTTTGCGTCCGTCGTCTTTCGAACAATATCGCTCGTTGGGGGTGTAGGAACACGCACTGTCATTGTACCTTCTTCTCCTTCCGGCTCATTGAAATCGGCGCTTTTCGTAATGTTGTTTTTAATTGACGTATCAGCGGAATCAGGTGGCTTTGAGAAGAACGACGGAGATGGT
Source organism: Zopfochytrium polystomum (assembly GCA_025765615.1). NCBI lineage: Eukaryota > Fungi > Chytridiomycota > Chytridiomycetes > Chytridiales > Chytridiaceae > Zopfochytrium > Zopfochytrium polystomum. The sequence continues at coordinate 11,834 of JAIVFJ010000444.1, forward strand.
GGTCGAAGGTGAGGAGGTCGAACTTCGAAAACTGGTGAAGGTGACCGTTGACGGACTGCAACGTCCAGTGCGCGATTAGGGTTGAATGTGTGCGGGTATTCGGATTCGGGCTCTCGTTTCCCAGATTCCGCGCACTGTTGCAGGGAAATGATGATGGATCAGCACGCAAACGACTCTACCTTCGAACATTTACCTTTTCTACCCAGGCTGGTGATACAATGAACTTATTTGATGTGCGGGCATATCTGAATTCCTTGAAGTACTCGACCGGTTTGTTGCTCTGATGAACGAAATGGGTGCACGTATCGGAGTAGGAAAGAAGCACTTCCACACCAAAGGGGGCGAGCAAACGGGTAAACTCCACTCGTCTGGGCTGTCTCGAAATGTTGGCTTTGCAGAGGAAGTATGTAAAACCTACCAGCACTTTATCACTGAGACAAAGGCGCAACCCCCGTAAGCTTGAATCTGGCTTGTTCGATGAATCTTTTCCTGTGCGTCAGAGTCTTAAACACAATGGGTTATAACACAAAACTGCCGGCACCATTGAATCGCCGGTCCAAAGTTTTGCTTGCTTTTCCTAAATTCTTTGCAAGAGATATGTGAAGAGGGGAGTCTGTTTGCTAATGAGTTCCGCTGTCACGACGGGAAATTCAAGGCGTACCGTCGGTCGTCGATGGAGCCATGAGACGGGGTTTTTCTGTGAAAGGGTAAGCCACTATGGATTGTCATCTTATGAGTGGTAGGGCTCACTCTGTGCCGATGGTGGGGTTTTGCAGTCTTGAAGTGCTGTGGTATCGAATTTCGGCCGGTAAGTTGCAGCGAGCAACTCATCATCATCATCATCATAATTGTGAGTGCAATCATGTTCATCTTCCTCAAGGAGTCGCTTGTTCCTTGCATTCGGTTTGGATGAATTTGCGAACTTATCGGGGAGAGGTGTTGGCTGTTGTCGGTTCTTTGTCAGGTAGTCTTCATCGGCTGCCCGTTGAAGCGGCCGTGGCTTTGAGATGAAATCTGCGACGCCAGAATTCTTTCGACGGGTCCCGCTGCTTGGAGGGGGGTGTGGGTCATCCAGCATCACAGACACAGTGACTTGAACGTCGTCAGGTCTACGAGGGGGAGAGGATTCTCTTGACAGATTTGACGACAAAGTGTACCCGGAAACAGGAAGCATTTCGCCCTGGTTGATAATGTAAGTATGCTACAATGCCTGTTCCAGCGGTGACGAACCTGCTCGGCGCAATCATTTATCCAGGCCATCGCCACGCAAGGTATGCCCCATTCCTTAGCCTTTTCAAGCTTTTTGGACGGAACGGGACTGGGCTTGGCAATCAAGTGGGTGTTTTTCCGGCCAAAAAAATCGGTAAATTTCGCCCCTTTTGAGATGTTTTAGTTTTACTTTAGAAAATCCATAGTCCACACCAAGTGCTTCAATCAATCGACTTAAGTGTTGTCGATCTATTCCTTCATACCCGGTGATGGAAATACATGCTGATGCAAAGTCTGCAAATTGAAGATAAGCGTTTGACGAGGTTGAGAGGAATCACCCACCTGGAAGGGGTAACTGATGCGCGAGTGGCCTGAACAGAACGTTTGAAGACGGAGAATGAAGATGTTTGTCCTGCAAAGCTGTTACAAATTGAAAGAAATTTTACCATTGTAATCAAACCGCAATGCACCGAGAGACCCAGCATTCGCTGACGATATTGACGGCATCGACAGGTGGGTGCCTGCAGTAGTATCATTGCCATCACTAAGTTACTCAAGTTACATCCGGGGAAATGACTCACTTGTCAAGAGGGCAAACAAGGTAGGTCGTCCCTCGACCTAAAGGAGCAGACTCAACACTGTCAATGTAGTAACCGTCATTCGATGTTATTTCATCCCGGAGAATTTTCTCCTATCCAAGATGTAAGATGACGCCATCGGGCTCACGGCAAGGACTACTTGCCGATTCGGAGGTGAAACCAAAGGAACAGAAGAGGAGGCCAGAAAAAACGCTAGGGACAGAAGGATTAAATTTCGGTTGGTTCTAACGAAAGTTGCAAACCTATTTGTTTCAGGAGATTCAACTTTCACTTTCTTTAGCATGCTTGCAACCCGTTCATCCGCCGTTTTCCTGCCCGGTGTTTTTCTTCGCAGGGTATCGAAAGCCACTGTTGTTCTTCGTTTCCCTCCTGGAGTCATGGAAGAGGACGATACACCATGATTTGCCACACTCACGAGGTCCTCAGGAGCAGGAGGATTTCTTGGAAATGAAATAAGGAGTGTGAAAATGGGTTAATAAATGGTTAAAATTGGACTCACGAAGTAACAGGCTCCGCCTTCACTCTGAACGGCGAGTTGTTGACAGTCGTTTCTTTTAGTTTTCCGAATGCGTGATTTTCCTCCGCCACCCTCTTGATCGGAGTGGGGTCCGCTTCGAAGCAGTCAGGCCGCTTCTCACTTGGTCGTACTTCGTTCCCTGAAAATGGTTCGCCCACATTGCCAAGACGGTCGAAGGCCGAAGTAAACGTATCGTGAGAGGGAGGAGGGTTTGCTGACGACTTCATTTCTGGCTCATGAGGACGAGGCACTCCCTCCAGATCTTTTTCAGATCCAGGAACGGGAAAGTCCTTAACGTCGAGGCAAGCTGATTCCAGAGAGCGATTAGCTATGCAACCGGAGCAGGACACTGAGTACCTTGCGCCTTGATGCACTGAAAAAACCAGTCCTCGGAGGCAGTCGGCACACCCCCACCGCTCTGCGAACACGAATTTTCGTCCTGATCGATTCTTCGCAACGAGATGAGTGCATTCGCGGGACAGATCTTCGCTGAAGCTTCCTCCGTTGCTGGTCGTTTGGCGTCGGATCTCTGCTTTCCGCGCTGCGTCGAGTATTCAAAAGTTATTGAGCGGTTCCGCTTCATATCAGCCTAATGATCACAGACCTGCGTCGAATCCAGATGCGCAGATTATAAGCGAGGTGAACGGGGGTAGCCGACTTTCGTGAGCAATCTTGGATGTGCAAATATCAGAGAGGAGGACGAGGTGCTCTGGCGAACGTGTCACCTGATCAAATTCGGCTGCCGTTCCATTCTCATTCGCTTTCTTCCAACATCGAGAGATCCAGTCGGTGGACAGTACTGGAATGCCATGCTCTACTGCGCACTTTGTCGGGGAATCACAGTGCATTAAAACATCAGACACGGACAGTGGCTTCGCCTACTTTGTACTTCTCTGACGAAACGCCAGCTGCGACAAGATGAGTAACACCAGAATGAAGGTTTCTACTGAAGGTCCCGCCGAGAGCCGTCACTTGCTCCTCAAATCCTGCCTGGTACATCAATCAGGGTCAGAGCGGACAGATTCGTCCGGTCAGTCGGTGGCCACCAACCCTTTCCTGCTGCGTCAAGCCTGTGACGCAGATCACGAATCCGGCGAGAGGAACAGGGCGCGATCGAGACATTCGTGAAGCGACCTCGATCGGGGGTATGGCTTGTCGGGAGGAATCGTGTTGTCGTCGTTGGGTTAATCGTCTTGGGTCTTTGTTGTTATCTTGACGTGGCGCTGGCTGGCCACCCTTTATTTTGGTTGCCAACGCAACGCGAACTTGGCCTTGAACTTGTCACGCCTGCGCCAATCCTGCCACACACGTGACGTTCGGTGAGGGAACAGGCTGCTTCTTCTCGACCCACCTCAGTATAAATTAGAACGCGTCCATTTTGCCCCACGATTGATTGATAGATTGGCAGTTTGCCGCGAGTGGAGACGACGGTCCTTGTCCTCAACTGCAGCTTGCCGGGCGGCTGCCGTTTCCTACTAAATGTTTGTAGCTCTCCTGCTGCTGTTCCACGATTTGCTTTGGCTTTCCGCCTTTCGCGATGCTGACAAATTTTGCTTTTTTCGAAGACCCGAAACGCCCCACATTGTGTGTCCGGCGCGGACCGATTTTCGAAGGTCATTCCAGTACGCCGTTTACATGTCTGTTCAATCCCCACCATGAGAAAGGCAGAGAGAGAGGGAGGGAGAGAGGGAGAGAAAGAGAGAGAGAGGCAGAGAGAGGGAGAGAGAGCGGCGTAGCAGAAAAGAGCCCTTCATAAACGGACGAGGGCAAGGCAAATTAACAAAATCTGAACCGGCCACTGTATACACATCCTATACCCTCTCAACGATGTCACCTCAACTGTTTGCAATCGTCGGCGCAGCCAGAGTTAACGGGTCTGACCACCCTCGCAACCAAGCGGAACCGAGCCACAACGAACAGGCCTCCACGCCGCGGTGCAATTTCCGAGCACTCACCTCCTACCTGGACTCGCATCCAACGAATCGCCCGTACTTCCGATGGGTCGAGCCGCGCCAACCCGCCTCGCCATCCAGCACCCACCCCTGTGTCACGTTTGGCCATTTTCGCCAATTGTCTCTGCGGCTCGCCCATGTCCTCAGCTCGCGCTACCAAATCGGCAAAGGGGATGTGATTATTATTGACCTGGAACCTGGAATGGACTTTTTCCTCTCCTTTATCGCCTGTCTCTACATTGGTACGAAAGATTTTTTTACTGTAATTTTTCTGGAACATGGCACACTTTTGCTGCCCGCCTTCTTTGCAAGTTGACGAAACAACCAAATATTGGCATTCCCAGGTGCCATTGCTGTACCTGTGTACCCACCCAACGGCGCAAAGGTCTCCATCGAGATAAAAAAGGTGAACTGGTTTGCCATGCATGTTTGTGTTGTCTTAACATTCGGCTTTAGATGGGTCGCATTGTGCAAGATGTCCTCAACGGACTTTCACCAAACACCAACGACAAAGTCTTCCTTCTCACTTCTCGCTTGACTGACATGGTCTTCACATATAGCCGTGGCTTTGGCCTTCTCGTGGCAGCAGAAAGCTGGGAAAAGCACGTTAAGCGGATTACGTTGCCAAGTTTTTCGCGAGAAGACGGTACAATCGAGGATCTCGAACCCGCGTGGCCCCTTGTCGGAGCGAATGATGTGGCCTTTCTTCAATACACGAGTGGCTCGACCGGAGACCCCAAAGGCGTAATTATCACGCATGGTCAGCTGTCTGCCCAAGTTTGGTTCGGGATGAATCATTACCAGTTAACACCGAGTGACGTGTTCCTGTCCTGGATGCCGCAGGTACATATTTTCCCAACGCGCACTGAAAGCTTGGGCTAACTTATTCTCACTCATAAACAGTATCACGATTTTGGCCTGTAAGTCCTCACTCCATTATTGAAATCATCGAAACTGAGCCTTTCAATTCAGAATTTCAAACTTCTGTTATACTCTCGCCACTGGATGCGAATTTAACATAATGTCCCCCATAACCTTTCTTAAAGACCCAATTTTTTGGATTCAAAAGGCTTCGGAGCTTGTAAGAATTCGTTCAACCTCCGCCAGCGTAATTAAACCTTCACGCGAAACTCCAACCCAGCACGCAACGGTTTTGACAGCCCCAAACTTTGCATATGGTCACACTTTAAAACGCTTTTACGCTCTTCCACGGGGTCCCAATTTTCATCTGGACCTGAGCTCCTGTCGGATTTTGGTGTCGGGTGCTGAGCCGGTCAATATTCAACTCATGAACAACTTCCTCGAGTATTTTGCACACTACGGCCTTCACAAGTCGGCTTTTATTTCAGCTTACGGGTAACGCGAATCGCTTAACAACTGCTGTAAATGTCTTTTCACTCACACGTTCGTAAAGCCTGGCTGAGCACGTTATTTTGGTGTGCGGTGGAAGACCCGGTGAAGACCCAACGGCTAAAGCAATTGACAAGAGGGTCAGCGTGGGCTCGTCGGCTGGCAATTTCGTCGACATACGAATCATCGACCCAGATACAGCAGAATCCCTTCCAGATGGGCGAGTCGGAGAGATTTGGGTCAACAGGTAGTGTGAAGTTTTGGAACTTCCATTTCGAATTTGTCAATTGTAACAAGTCTGTGCAGTCCATCAAAGGCTGGGGGCTACTGGGGCCGACCAGAACTCTCACGAGATGTTTTCTTCGCCCGTTTCACCGACGGGGATGGTATGTCAAAATCTAGCTATCTTAGAACCGGAGACCTCGGTTTCAAGCTTGGTTCGGACCTTTACTTTGCTGGTCGACTCAAAGACACAATGAAAATCAACGGACGCAACGTCTTCCCGAACGATATTGAGCAGTTTGCGGTCAGCTGCAAGCAGGTAGCCTCAGCTACCCGTCCTGGCAGTATTATTGCCTTTCAGATTCCGCATCCATCGGCCGAAGGTGCAGACAATGGATGTTTGTGCGACAACGTGGTTGTTATTGTTTCTGAATTGGCGACAACACGGGGACACACGTTGGAGAATTTGGATTTCCTTTGCGCTTCCATGTCGAAAAACGTTCTCCTGCACACGGACGTTCGTCCGTATACAATTGTTCTTGTCGAGCCAAAAACGCTTCCGAAAACAACAAGTGGCAAGATACGCCGACAGGAGGCAAGGAGACGATTCATTGCTGGGGAAATGGAATTGTTCCACACATGGCGGCAGGAAGCAGAGGAGGCGGCTTCTGCGAATGACGAATGTGACAGCGGTATTAATCTCAGCGTAGCTGCATCCGGCTCAGAGTGTTCCTTACCCGAGGATGCCTCGACGTGCGATGTTGTCTGCAGATTACTGCGTGGCGTGCTGAGGATTCCCTCTTTATTTTCGATTGAACATACGGATGGTAAGTGGTCCGACTATTATGCTGAATCGTGCTGAAAACAAACAGGAATTCTCGCGCTGGGTCTTGAGTCCATGACCTTTGCTGCTTTGGTTGCTCGTCTCGAGGACCACTTTCACATTAAGCTTCATTCGATGAAAATTTCTGATGTGACATCCGTAAGGGACTTATCTGTATTAATCGACGCTGTCAAGTCGGGATCAGCCCCACAAGACCCGTTGGGCTTCTATTCAGACGACACTTGGGATTTTCCAAGAGATACAGTGGTGTCCCCGGAATCAGTTGGAAAACTTTTTCCATGTTCGTCGGCCCAACGCAGAGTCTTTTACGCTCAGGAGTATTCCGGCCGAACCTCCTATCACGTTCCGGAGCTCTTTCACCTTAAAAGTCACTGCAACCCGGAGTCTTTAGCAGAGGCGGCAAAGCTTGCGATACAACAACACAGCGCGTTCCGCACCGCGTTTGTCAAGGATGAAAACGGAAGACTGATGCAGAAGATACTCCCAGAAACTCAAGTGAGAGTGGGCATTGAGAAATACACGGAACTTGATTGGAGCTCGCGGTTGGCAGAGTTTGCCCGGATTGATAACTTGCGGCCAATGAAGGCTGAGGCCGGCGAAGTCGCTCGCATTAGAGTATTTGACCTTGGACATGAGCGTGGAGTCGCAATGTACGTGAACATTCACCACTACATCATCGACTCTTGGTCGGCTCAAATCCTATTTAACGACATCAACAAGGCATATCGTGGTCTCTCCGAGCATGGATGCTACGTTCCAACCAATCCTTCACATCACTATGCAGACTTTGCCCTGTGGGAGAATGCATTGCTTGAAGCGAAGTCTGAAACGCTGTCGAAGGCGGAAGCACGATTTTGGAAATCAGCAGTTGAAGATCTTTCACCGCTGTCCATTCCCCCTGCGAGCGCCGATTCTTCTGCGCCGAGACATATCCATCAAGCAGAGGACGTTTGCGACGCGACAACTCTCGAAAGATTCTTGAACTTTGGACGACGTCACAATTGCACGCCATTCGTATCGCTGCTTTCCGTCTTCCTTCTGCTCGTTTCGAACTACAGTGGACAAGACGAGTTCACGGTGGCAACACCGCTTTCGAGGCGGGACGTCCCAGAGCTTCTCGAGATCTTCGGCATTATCACAAACACGGTTATTCTGCCTGTAAAGCTCGGAGATAAGTTCAAAATGACTCTGGATGATTTGGTGTTAAACGTTAGAGAAATGTTCCGACGGGTTGCTGCCAACTCTGTTACCCCGCTTGAAGCCGTTTCGGCGGCTGTTGCGAACTTGTCGAATGGTGAGATTAACCTTGCTTCCCACTGCCGTGCACTGTTTGTCTACAATGCTCGCGAAAACTTGGACTCCGACAACATATTTTTCGGGAAGGAGCAAATTATCTTCCCTATTGAGGAATTCCGCTTCCCCTTTCATGTGTTTTTGGAAACTACCACTGCCGGAGGACTCCGATCTCGTGTGATAGTTGATTCCACAAAGTACAATGCTGCAATTGCGGGTCGTTTCGCTCCAGACCTGGGGAAAATCATAGAGCGAGCAGTCAACCAGTCCGAACGACACACGGCGGAAGAAATATCCGCGTCTCCACGGCTTCATGATTTGTACCATGTTTCAACTGCTGAATCTGCGAGTATTCGGCGATTCGGCGAGGGCCCAAAGTCTAAAGTACCTCTTGTGTGCACTCATGAACTGATTGAGTCGCGCATTCAGAGCTGTCTCTCAAAAGTTGCAATTGAAGACCCGTACCGGAACCTCTCCATAACGTACGAAGAGCTCGTCGATAAGTCAACTAAAATCGCAGCAGTCTTATCTTCCTGCGGATTGAAGAGCAACAAGTATGTCGCCTTACTGATGGATCGTTGCCCAGAAGCTGTTATTTGCATGATGGCCGCTTGGAAGGCTGGCGGTGCCTACATTCCGGTAGACCCCACCCATCCTACCTCGCGCATCGCTTCTATTTTGCAAAGGGCAAAGCCAACTATTCTCCTCACAATGAAGAGCACTTCGTTAGCATCGGTTGCGCAAGACGAATTTAACGGATGCATCGTAATGGAATACGACGAGCTGCTTGCCAGGAGCCATTCATCGCCCACGGAACTGGCGCTCCAAAAGTTGGCAACGGATCGTAATCCGACGGATGCGGCGTATATCTTGTTCACGTCGGGGTCCACTGGCGAACCGAAAGGAGCTGTCATTCCCCACAATGCTCTCGTGAGCTTTACACTCGAACAAGCACGTGTGCTTCAGCTAACTAATCAATCTCGCACTCTTCAAATTCCGAGCAACAGCTTTGACGCCTCGGTTGGCGAGATCGTCGAAACTCTCTTCGCAGGCGGAACGCTGATAACAGTTCCAAAAGAGATCTTATTCTCACGGCTCCAGGAAGTTGTCCTCCGGACGAAACCAACATATGCAAAATTCACTCCCACGGTTCTTGCGCTGCTGCCGCCAGACGTGGATTATTCCTTTGAGACTTTGCATATTGGCGGCGAGCGCTTGACCGACAAGCTTCTTTCAGAGTGGGGCTCAAAGCGAAACCTACGGGTTCTTCACAGTTACGGACCAACGGAAACTGTGGTCAACGTCTGCTCGGAAGTTCTCACACCAGATTCACGGATGCCTGTTTCTGTTGGAAAGCCCTATGGAAACACCTCTTTTTGTATAATGGACCCATATCTGCGCATTGTGCCACCAACATTTGTCGGAGACCTTTACATCGGAGGAATGCAGCTGGCCTTGGGTTACATCGGCCGCGAAGATTTGACGGCGGCTGCATTTATTTCCGATCCATTCCATGCGGAAAAGAGATTATACAAGTCTGGCGATCTGGCGCGGCTCCGAGTGGATGGGTCTCTTGAAATACTGGGGAGGAAAGACGGGCAAGTCAAGATTCGCGGCCAGCGCGTCGAGCTCACCGAGGTCGTAAATGTCCTGCTTAAGCACGAGGCCGTCGCAGAGGCCGCTGTTGTCTTGCACGACTCGACAAAACAGCTGGTTGCGTACTTTGTCAGCCGAACGGGGCAAGCCGAACAAGAAACAGAAGGTTCATCCATATTTCGTGCAGACCCATCCATGGCCTTTGCTCGACGACAGCTCGCGAAGCATGCTGCTTGCTTCCTACCTGCGTACATGGTTCCCTCTGCTTTCGTTCCACTCGTCAAAATGCCACTTACGTCAAGCGCGAAAGTTGACCTTCGCCTGCTACAGTCAATGGACTTGACTGTTGCTATTTCCGAGCTCCAGCCGCTCGAGCACGCGTCCCCAATCAGCACAGAAATTGAGCAGAAGCTGGCAAGCGCCTGGGCTGAGGTCCTCTCCGTCGACCCAACGAGCATCAGCGGCTCGACGTCCTTCGCAGGCCTTGGGGGAGATTCGATTGCAGCGATACAATTGGTGTCCGCCGCGAGGGCTCGTGGAATTGGTTTGACGCTTTCGCAAATTGCAGGCGCAGGAACGTTGGCAGAGTTGGCGAGCAAGGCGTCCGATGTCCCTGCCCTACCATAACATTGTAATGTATTTTGTCCTCATACGCTATTACAATTTCTCCTTGTCTGTTTCTTTGGGGTCGTTGTCGCTCGTCTTAAACAATACAGTAAATCCTAATGGAGTACCCTGCCGTCATTGGTGAGCTGTTGCCCTTGTCAGCAGACGTCCGGCCGATCTTGCTGAGCCTCCTACTGTCGAAGGCCGTGTGCTGGAGTTTCTCGAGGTCGTCTTTCACACAATCCTTGCGGTTCGCAACGTCTATCCTTCCGGTAACAGCACCAATTGCAACCGCAACACATCGACTCACCGGGCCGGCGTCCTGGCGCCACAGAATCCTTTACGAAAGCGAGAAAGTACGACCTGGTGGTTCGAAAATCCAGGCATCCGGGGCTCTGCTCGTACATTTCGGACTTTCTGGCTGGCATAAAGGAGGACTGTATAAAGGTCTGCCCCGATCAATAACTGTTCGTTATGACCCTCGTCACAGGGAGTTGTGGATCGCGTAATGCTGGTTATCGTAGACGAGGGTTTCAATCCAGTGCAAAAATATGTCTTTCGGATAAGGGACGTCATGGAGCAGTTGACGTTCGAATCCAAAAAAAGGTTTGCTTTCACGTTACACTCTGTCTTTTTGCTTAACTCTGTGTTCCAACGTAACAGCTCTGTCACCACGGTCACCGACTTGGCCCTTGAGGAGTACTTTCGCGACATTCTCACCAAGATATCATTCTCGCAGTCTTCTCTTGCCGACAATCCACCCGGTGAGCTCGTCGCCTTCTTTGCACTATCACCCAATATGGAGGCATCATTCCACACGTAGATTGTACCTTTCAGCTGTACTGCGAGCTGCAAAAGCACGTTGACCATCCCAGCTCATACTTAAAGGTAACCTGTCGCCTTCGCTGCCGCACACGACCACCACCCGTGTTTAATTTGTTGCAAGCAGGGAGTGCCATGGGTACTCGCGGAGTCCTCCGCCGTGTTGATCCCGTACGAAACCGATGGAGGCGTGGCGGAGCGGAGAAGCTCGTTCACACCGTACAAGACGCTGAATGCTGGAGTTGTCAAGTTCTCGTTCTTCCTTGAGCAGCCGCTAAAAAAGTGAAGTCATCTCTTTTCCGGTGCGGAGCTGCTATCACAAGTGCAGAGTTTGTATTAAGTAAATAGGGGCTGTAGCTGCATTTGTTGGCGCCTTGTTGTTCTGTTTCATCGAACTCTCCCAAATACAACCCGTGTCCGCCTTCATATACATAAGGTCCGAGGTTAGCCAGAAGGCTGTTGTCATGATTCAACATCTTCAATGGGCAACACAGTGCGAAAGAGCCGAGATTTTTTCTTGGAGTGGTGGAACAATCGACCAGAAGAAAAGTAACTCAACTCGATTGCGGGAGGGACCTTCGAGACGGTTAGTCTTCCACGTTAACCTCTCTGCCTTCGTAATCGAGTAACACTGCACCCCAGGTGCTCGCTGGAAAGGTGCCGTCCACTATACACAAAAGGCGGTGTCGCGGAAGATGAGCGAACCAACACAAAAGGACGAGGCGACGTCAGCGGGAACGGATCTGACAATCTGGCGGGATTCGTCCTCCAGCCGCCTGCGGGTCGACGAGCACAATGACCCGGAGCCCGAAGACTCCCTCTCATTCGTACTCCGCATGCTCATATCGTTCTTCGCCTTGTTTGCGATCATCCTGGTTGCCACCCCCCACTCCAGCGTCCCGGCCGGTCTCTCGCTGGATGTCACTGTCAACATCTCTGTCTTAGCGCCGCTGATTGTCAGCGGGGCTTCACAGGACTTCGTCACCGTTCCCGATTCCGCCGGGACCCTCGAAAACTTCACCTTTTCACTTCTCCATCCGACACCTCTCACGCCTTCTTCGGGAAGACGCCGGGATCCTTCACTGGTGGCCATTCCCGAGGCGGCGGAGGCGACCGAGGAAATGGAGCCTGTTTGGTGGCCCTTCCATGCAGCCGGAAGGGCGAACCGTCCGACACGGGACGGCGGCGTCGGCGACGAAGACGACGGCGCTGCAGCGACGGAGTACAGCAGCGGCCGGCCGGGTCGCCATGCGTCGGCGCTTGCAGTGCCCGCCTTGTTTGGCCGATCAATGCCCGCACCATCATTCGCCGCGCCACTGATCGTCCTCGACGAAGACGCCTGCTCTCCATTCACATTCTCCCTGCCGGACGCCCTCCTACACTTGCCCGCCGACCGCGTGAACAAACACGCAGAAGCTGTGACTGCCGCTGCAGCGGCTGAGATGCCGCCTTCGACGCCTGGGGACGTCCAGTTTGCGTCGAAGAGCCCAGCGATGGTGGACCCGGCCTCGATCAGTGCTCCCGCCACAGATGTGAAGCACACTGTTGGGGGCTCCTCGAATCAGTTGACGGCGGAGCACTTGCATGTTGGGCCCGAAGCCGCGACGGCCGCATCGTCCAGCCATTCGAAGGGTCGCGCGTTTGTGGCTGTCCAGCTCGGCAATTGGTACGGACTGGTCCAGCGAGGGAACTGTCCTTTCGACGTCAAAGTTTTGAACGCGCAGCGCGCTGGACTGGCTGGCGTTATTATTTACAACAGTGTATTGGCGGCGGCGAGGTCGCGGGACCAGCCGGTTCGGATGTCCTCCAATGCAGTCGGAGGAGAGATCACGGAAACCCACGCTTCTTTCCTCACCAACTACGACGCTCAGTGCATCATCAATGCTGCATCATCAACCGGAGAAGGAAACCATTCCAGCCATGGGGTGATGAATACTTTTGGTCGTTTCCCACTGACTGGAGTTCGAACGCATCCAAGGCTGCTGTTGGTTTCACTATCCACGGATGCGTGGCCACGCAACGGATGGTTCAGTCCGGCCTTTGACCCACTCAACACTAACTCTGTAATCAAACCCGTGGGCACCGCGGCCAACGTGAACAAACTCTCGGCCGTATCCATGGTGGCCGATATTGTTCTAATTGCTGTAATTTTGCTCACGTCGACAGCCCTCTGCTTCATTGCATGCATTTTAATTGCGCTCTTGCGAAACTGTTTCTGTCATGGAAGGCTCTTTGTCGTTTTCTACGGACCCCCACAAAGTCGTGCAAACGGTGGAGCCGCAAGACGGCGAACACCAAGGCGCCCTCCGACGGCAGGCGCTCATCACGTCACGGGTGAGGAGACGAGTCTTATTGAAGGGAATGTCGATGGAAACCAGCAACCTGCAGCGGATGCAGCGATAGCGAATACCAATCCCGCACAGCTGAGAACTGGACGGCGATTTGGGTTTTCCGCGTTTTTCGGTGGTTACTCAATTGCGCAGGACCACGAGGACCTTCAAGTCGACGATGAAGACAGCAGTGAGGACGACGATGACGATGGAGTTCTCGAAAAAATTACGCTGCCGATTCGAATTATCGAGGCCCGTGATTTGATGGACTGTGATGGGTCATCTTCGCGAATTTCCGAAGACGGTCTTGGAGGTGGTGCCGTGGGAGGGAGCAAGGAGTGCTGTGCGATATGCATCGACGAGTTTTTGATTGGAAGCCGAGTGCGCAAACTTCCTTGTAATCACCAGTTCCACGATGCATGGTACGCAACTTGGTTCCGCAACTGATTTATCTAAATATCCTCACTGTACTTTGCAAGCATTGACCCGTGGCTCATCAATCACAACCGCCTGTGCCCGATCTGCAAGCGAGACGTGCTGATGCCCACGGATAAGGCGCGTCTCAAAACCTGCCGAATAGCCGAGGAAGAAACCGCCACAGCGCCAGCGCAGTTGACCCGGCGCGCCACTCTCGTAATGGAGGAAGGGGACGGGCGAAACAGCAATGGTGCCAGCGGGAACGGGTCGCTCCGTTCATCTTTTAGTGAGGTGTTTGGGTTCTCTCGATGGGGCATCCAGTGGGGCGGCAGATTTCAGTCGGTCGCCCCAGAGCGAGGACCCACTGATGCCGGGGAGACCGCAGGGGAGTTACCTAGTGCTTTGACGACGCAGACAGATCAAGAGTAGAGCTTGAACACACGCTGAAGTGCATACCCCAATAGAAGCTAGAGTATTAAAAATCTTTCATCAAAAATAGGAGAACATCGCCACCCATCTTCGCAATTTTGGTGAAAGAAACCCCGCCAGACCATCGTCTTGACGTTAACATTGGAGAGGACTGTACACACGCACGCGTCGCCCACACCTTGAGTTCTACTCCCACCATCCAGTCAGCCCGATGAACGTCGTGGAGAAGTCGAGCGCTTCTCCCATATTGTTTGTAAACTTCAACCAGGATGCGTCCTGCTTATCCGTTGGAACCCGCTCTGGATACAAGGTGTCGTCAATCAGCGCATTTGCTTGATGCAAGCGATCCTGCTTGGCGATCGATCCGTAACCTGAGTCTTTTCGCAATCCGCACAGATATTCAATTGCGATCCGTTCGGAAAGTTTTACTCCAGGACAGATGGTGGAATCGGTATTGTGGAGATGCTGTTCTGCACAAGTTTGGTCGCAGTGGTCGGGGCTGGGGAGCAGCCTGCATTTTCACCACGCCGTCTGCAGATCACAAACACAAAGGTAATGAAGAACTGCTGAACTCTGGGCTTCATCAGGGGTTGATTAATCGGCATTTTGAGCAGCGCCAATCCACCATCTGCGAGCTAACATTCGTCACGGCGATTTTGGCCGTCAAGTTAAACCGAAAGCGATTGATTGTGGTGCTTGAGGAGCACATTTACATTTACGACATCGGAAACATGAAGCTTCTCCACACGATCGATACCAGCCCGAATCCAAACGGTTTGTCGAGAATGCGTTTTCGGTCGTTCTTTCCGCACCTGTTAACGGTTTCTGTGTTAACGGTTTCTGTAAACTACTCCCAGCCCTTTGCATCCTATCTCCTTCATCCGATAACTGCTACCTCGCTTATCCCCCGAATACAACCGGAGCATCCGGGGACCTCCTCATCTTTGACGCAATCAGCTTGCAAGCAGTCAACATCATCCAGGCCCACAAAAGCCCACTAAGTTGCATCAACTTCAACCATGATGGGACGTTGATCGCAACGGCAAGCGACAAGGTTGGCCAATCAAACCTCCTTTCCATATCGTTGCTGAACGTGTCACTTCTGTCCTAGGGGACGGTAATTCGAGTATTTTCTGTTCCAACTGGGAACAAACTATTCCAATTCCGACGAGGAAGCTACAATGCGCGAATTTACTCCCTTTCGTTTGACCTCAACAATACGCTTCTCTCTGTCTCAAGCGACACCGACACCGTCCACGTATTTCGACTTGTCGCCGGCGAGTCGAATGCATCTGGAGAAAGGAAAGGGTCGGCTTCCGGCAGTAGCAGTTCCACCCGATCGTCCTCGACTGAAAAGCGTCTCTCGGCTGGTTCAACGTCTTCGGGGAGCAGCAGCAGTATTTTGAGCGCAGGATTGGGAACTGCTGAGCGGACGTTTGCCAGCATGTATAACTCTCTGTAAGTGTTGGTAATCAGCCCGCAGGCTTTTTTGCAAGGAAGCCGCTCATTTCCTGCCCACACCAGGCGGTCACCGATAGCATCTGCAACAAACTACATTCTCCCTGATGTCATCACCGAGATTTGGGAGCCGCAGCGTGATTTCGCGTACGCCAAAATTCCAACCGCCGCGAAGGGTCTACAAAACATATGCGCAATAAGCTCTGCGACGTCCTTGACGTCGCCTGCGGGTTCGCCGACGATCAATCCATTACTGGCAGGCTCCGGGAATACAAATGGGGGACTTACCAGCAGCAATAGTACTGCATCACCAACCCCTCAACCACACTACGTGATGGTGGTGACTGCAGCGGGATTGTTTTACCAGTATGCAATCGACATGGAGAACGGGGGCGAGTGTGTCCTTTTGAGGGAGTCTTCTCTTCTGGATGAAGTTTAGTTTCGTTCGTTTCTCAGTTTAGGGATTATGAATTCTTTTCTTGTTCGTGTAGAATTGCAGCAAGAAAGCAGTTCAGGCGATGCATTCAATTTTTTCAACTATCCGCAGGTAGCCCACACACTTCACAATCCCGACCGGAAATGTTGACGAACGTGCAATGTCGGCACGTCCACGGACCTTTGCTGGAAGAGCCACCGCCCCCACCGCTAGAGCCACCAGCAGCGGCTGTCTTACCCTTCCCTGCCGATTCTCCACTTTCTCTCGCAATCATGGTCAACGTTTGCCAACCGCCCCCACTGACCAAGGCAGTCAACTCCCGCTCCACTGTATCATCGTAGGCAGCTGAACTCTTCGACGACGAGGAGGACCCTCCACTGCCCGACGAACCCCCTGCGGCGAGAGCCTGTTTCTCTTCCTTTGCCTTTGCGGCACCCTTTGCAACAGCCCCAACCCGAATCATGTCGACGTCTTCCAGGATCTGCGCCTCCTTAAGAAACAGAACGAGGTGGAAGTCCGAAAGCGTCGTGGCCAGTGGCACTGACGGGTCACTCGTAAGGTGACGGTGCAACGCTGACATATCGGCGCCAGCTTGATCGAACATGAGAAGCCGATTCTCGATAGGGAACTGTTGCGTAGCAATGAACATCGGGTGGGGTTGCTGAGGAAAGCCGTGGGAAAGCTGAAATAGCAGAGCGGGTCAGACAAATGCTAGTCAATTCAATCAGAACTTACTGTAACGAGGAGGTAATCCACTGGGAACGTTGGCTTTGCTGGCTCTTTCACCATCAGGCCATACTCGTTCTTGTACTTGTAAAACACTTCAGGGATGTACTGCTCCGGCGACGACGCCTTCACCCGCATCAATGAGGGGTCCACAGAGGCTTCAATGATCCCGTCTTTCACCATCGCCACTCCCATATTCGAGACCTGATAGCAGGCAATATCGATCTGCGACGATTCATTGCCAGAAATTACACAGGTGACAAAGCGGGAACCGAACTGCGAAGTTGAGGAGTATCGAGTCGTCACTGGGTGGCGTGCTTGGTATTCAGCAGAGAGGATGCATTCCGCGGAGGAGAGGAAGTAGGAGTTTGCGTGGCGTTTGCATACGACAGAACCAGTTCCAGTGCCGTCATCCATCAAATCCAAGTACGCCATGCCGACAAGTTGCAGACCCAAAAGCCTTCCAGAGACGTCGTCGACCGCCTTCTGCTGAGGATTGGGAATTTCTAGCTGAATCGCGTCAGGGGCGGAATTTTGAGGTGGCTCATAAATCGCTTCGACCACTGCCCGAACACCAAGTGGTACTTCTGGGTAGTGCTCGTAACGACCGTACATGAGCCCAAATCGCTGGCACCCAGTTGACCGCCAGAAGCTGATGAAGTTTTCGACAACTGAAGCTGAAGCAAACTCGACGTGGTCGACCATCCGGAACCCCTAGCGACATGTTTAGTGAATCATCCAAAGCGATCCACCTTTTACCTGGCTCGTCAGCGTAATGGCGGACGGTTGGCATTTGGTGCAGATTCCGGCTGGGTACGGTCCATGAGTACGAGATGGGCAGGGATGGATGACTTTCAGGACCGGTTCGTCGAGAGGCGGCAAAAACGCAGGGCTTGTCGGAGGCGCCGTTTTGTTCGTATTGCAAACTTGACGGAGGTATGCGTGGTACGAAATGTGCTTGATTTTGTTTTGCTCGATATATTTGGGATCATAAGGTTCCAAAGGCATGCAGTAGTCGCACATGCCCGACGGGCCGTGACGGCAGCTGATCCATGCACGGTGTTTCATCAGCGCCTCCACCAAACGTGTATATTCCACTTACAAGTTTGGGTCTCGTTGCCGCTTTATCGTGCCTTTTTGCTTCTCCAGATAGTCATCCAGCGGATCTTGTTTCACGAAGACTGATGATTTTGCGGCAGCGGGCTTTGCAGGTGCGGCCTCGTCGTCCACGTCCATCTCAGATGACTGCGGTGTAACAAATAGCATGTCGCCGTGCCTGGTTGGCGATGTCAGAATTGCGAGCGAAGGCGATTTGGCACCCAACCCTGACGTACTTGAGAGTCAAAGCCCCGCGAGACAGCAAGTCCTTGCCCTTGGGATCTGTCGACAAAGAAAAGCTGCTTCCGGCGGGGTACTTCAGCGCAGTTGCCACCTGATGCAGAGTGTGAGGTGAAGATGCCTTGGACCACAACTCCGGGATTACAGCCTACCATAGCATCCAGTTCATCTCGAGTGACTCCTTGCGCCACTTCGATGCGGGCCTGGCCGTCGGGAGATCGCAGTCGAATGATCTGTTACGGCGGGGTCGGCGTCGACCGCGACTCTCAGCCGCGCGGCTTGGAAAGGTCTCGGGACGCGTTGCCGAAGCAGCCACTCACCATTTGAGCAGGTCCGGTTCAGCGGTTCAACCAATCACAAAAAAAATTGCAAAAAGCGAATAATAAAAAATGTAATGGCTGGGCCTCCATTCCACTGTATTTGTTGCAAACTCTCAGAACGGAA
Organism: Zopfochytrium polystomum; assembly: GCA_025765615.1. NCBI lineage: Eukaryota > Fungi > Chytridiomycota > Chytridiomycetes > Chytridiales > Chytridiaceae > Zopfochytrium > Zopfochytrium polystomum. The sequence goes on from JAIVFJ010000444.1 coordinate 30,422, forward strand.
CCGACTTGAGAACCTTCTTCGCGACGGCATCGAGCGGGACGATCATCGGCGCAGCGACCACTGATACCGTAACGGCGAAAACGACTCCAAGCAACAAGCCATAACTGCACGCCCGCCGACGCCGCGTCCGCCGGTGCGCAGCTGTCATCACCCTCCCCGTCGGCCGCCCTCCCCCTAATCCCGACTTCGACTTGAACGCAGAATCTTCAGTGCGCTTTGGAAGAGTCCAAAGAAGCATGTACATGTGAACTCGGTCGATGAAAGGAATGAAGCAAATAGGCCAAAGCTTGTACGATATGTGGGTCAAACCAGATGTAAGTTGATTGATTACCACAGCGAGTTGTTTCTCACCATGCACAGAATAACATGCGCCGCAACAAAGTCCGCAGCGAAAGCGCTCATTTCGATCACCTTACACAGGAGCTCGCGTCCTGGCATGATTGCTGCTCTCCAACCGAGGTCCGAAGCACACCAGCGCCCGCTCCACCAGGCAGAATTTGCTCGGGCATGCTCCATTTCTCGCGTGAGAAAGAAGATGGTCAATATCCGAAACACAGCTCGCTGCAGCTGGACGACGGCAAAGACGCCAAGCATTGTCCGGCCCAGCGAGCGCGAAGAAAATAAGCCGATTGCCGCGTAACCGAAAATGGCTGTAACGATTGACCAACCTGGGCGACGAAAGAGCAGTGAGCCCATCCGATTGGAAGTGTTTTGAAACAAGTATTACCATGAGCCAAACTCGCTAGGAAGCTGCCAAACCTGGAAAGGATTATTTGGCTTCGCTGAAAGTTAACCCATCGGTCTTACCTTCCGCCATCGCAGCAGGATACGATCGGCCCAAGCATCAAGGAAATAGGGAACAGAACAAGAAGTATTGCAAAATTTGCAATCACGGGAAGTAAACCGATCCCCGCCAACAGAATGGAGTGCTTCAGAGAAGTGGCAGCTGCTCCAAATCCGGCCACGCCAATGGCGGCGAGCGCAAGCGGAAATGCGACTTCGCGAGCAAATATAACCGTCCACTGTGATCGTGAAAGTCAATTCGAGAATGACTAAGTCACTTGTGTCAAACCTTGGCTCTTGACATTCCGTTTTGGGCACTGCCTTCACCGCTTCGCCGCTTATGACCTGTTATTTGTGCCCGCAAAGATCGGTGGAAATTTATCCAGCTCTCCTTTGCTGGGTCACGCTCCGGACCATTGTGAAGCCGATTTCCACGTGCGAACCATTTCAGGAGCGTTCGATAGTCCAAAAGAAACTCGGACATGCAGAATTGGTGAGGATTAAATATGAATGGAGCAAGAATCAAGGGCAGTGCCTTTTCGTGGGGCAATTAAAACAGATTGCTGTTCGACTGGTAACTAACCATGATCCAAAAGAAAGCAAGGGTGAGAGAATCCGATCAAATTAGAGCAGACAAGGAGAAGCAGGATAAGCCGAAATCCTTGGAGACACTTCGGTTAGCGACTCGAATCCGTTGAAAGACTTTACCGAAATAAATGCTGGGTTCTGCAAATGCTTGGAAAAGTGTGTGGAAATTTCCTCGTGACGTGGCGACGGAGCGCCCAGATGAAATGTAACCAGCCCGACCAAAACTGAAGTCGTTGAGAAGAGTGTGCGAATCTGTTTGCGAACATTGGTGATGGTCGGTGTTAGGACGTAATAACTTACAGATCTGCGTCGTGAAGACGTCGAAAAGAGGACTAAAAGACGCAACATGTTTAGCTATTCTCGATACTGCCGGAATGAAGCCTTGCTCGGCCAATATTTGTGCAAAGAGTGGCAGGAAGTTGATCTGCTGCAACGTGAGACGAAGACGGGCAGTTTTCGAATTCGACTTACAGCAAATACAGCTACAATGGAGAACACTGCCTGCTTGACCCAGTCCACAAGTGAATCGACTTCAACGCATCCCGCCGGTAACTTGACAATACTCTCCGAACTTATAGTCACCTTGGTGCATGGGGTGAAAGCGGTTCGGACGACGGCTGTGCACAGCAGCGTCAGTAGCATCAACTGGAGAGAGAGCATGATGAAAATGTTGTTCAAATGAAATCCCTTCAGATAATCAAATTAGCTTTTTGGGCCGAATACGAGCAACACCAAACCGGGTGTCCGTAAAAGAAAGTGAGGAGTCTGTCCAGCGGCAGCTGTGTTCCCAGATAGTACTGCTCTCGCGAAAGCATCTGCTCGCCCATGCCAGCCCCAATTTTGGCCACGAACTTGAGTATTGAAGAGAATCCAAGGTCGCGTCCTTTCCCGCATTGCATGTACTCCGTGTGGGTTATGCGACCACCCCTCATCAGGGCGTTCATGCCTGAAATTGCTTATTCGATGCTCTCGAGGCGAAAAACTCACCAGCGAAGATGTCCTCGTTGACCGAAAGGGTCTTTTGGGCCTTGCTCACTCCTAAAGGGGGGCTTAGAGCGACAAAAACAACCAATTCATTTGTACCTCCTCTTGTTGTCATGAATACCGTGTTCAGAAAGTCAGGGTGGCCGTAACTATGCTAAAGGATTACAACGAAAGCGCATGGTGAGTCCTCCACTTACTGCAAGCGTGCTCCTAGCTTGGCGGTTACTCTTTGTGCAATGGTTCCAAAGCAGTATTCCTAAATGAGCCGTCAGATTTTGGGTCCAAGAAGCGAAGGTTCCATACTTTGCCGGCTGCAACATCTCCAAGAACCCCAATCCGCTCTGAAAAGATAAATTCGCGGGCACCGACAATACTGACCGGTGTGCTTGAGTTCGGCAAGAATTCTTGCAGAATGCTTCTTATTTTCAAGCACTCTGAATAAAGTCAGAAATTACATCATCGTGGACGTATGGTTACCCTCAAAGTAGTGATCCTGGAAAGATTACTCAGCAAGAGTTGGAAAGTGGAAACACATTGTACCTGATTCGCGTCGACCAACTGCAAAAACTCTCCTCGCGCAAAAATGAGACTCGCATTTTGATTCTAGCGTTACGTTGGGAGTCGTGAAAAGGATTAAGAGTTTGCAATCAACGTACATCACTTTTTCCGTCACCAAGAACAGGATAACCGGGCAACTGAATCCGAAATTTCGGTCTCCGCCTTCCATTTTCCAAGATCTCGCATTCGCTATCTGTAAGACAGGCGAAAAATCGATGGGCTTCGTCCTCTTCAATGTATGAGATCTTCAACGATGGGAAAAATCGCAGGAGGAGATTCGCGTTTTCGAGTTCTTCAGCATCAAACTTGTGGTACCGTTGCATCGCGACGACAAACGCGAATTTGGAAGATGCAATCCGATCAAGCTCCACTTCAAGCGCTAATTCATCGCCTTGGAATCTTGATACCAGTTCGGCTGCGTTGTGATAACAAAATTAGATTGCTTATGACTTGATAAAGCCTATTCTCACGGTTTTCAACCCGAGCAAGCAGCTTTAAGGCCTTCTGATAATTCATAAAACTTTCGAACCTCGAAATTATTATATTCACGTTTACTTTAAAAAACTTACCCGCTGACGCAACGAAAGAGAGTTTGGGATCGAAAGCGATGCCCAGATCCGAGTCCGGAGAGTGGAGATTGATGTATTTTCGAAAAATCCGACCGCATTAAGTGCGATTTCGTGAGGCTCCCCGAAGCTGCCTGTTTCAAATCCAAGCTTGGTATCTGCAACGAAATTATCCCACTCTGCGGGATGAAGGCTTTTCAAGTACCTACGTTTTGTGCGTTACGAGAAGTAAGTTGTAAATTCACCTTACTCGAGTAGAGTGATGGACGAATTGGGATCCGACTGCCGTATAATCTCTTTCAGCGACAGAAGAATTTTTTCTCCATAGTGAGGAACGAGGACCGAAAAGGACGGCATCCTTTGCACGGAGGTTGGGTTCCGGGAAGACCATGCTAAGTGATTGCGCAAAGAAGGAGACTCTCCGATAGGCTTCGCTGTTCGCTGGAAAGGATTCCATTTTTGTTGAAACATCTTCCTGTGCTGATAACGAGGATAATCTATGAGTGTCCTTTTCTCTTATTCTCTTACATGTGAAGAATTTGGGTGCTTCAATTCGAACGTGGTTCGGCTGGTTTCCATCTGGATGGTAGCAATATAAAAGCTTATCCAGACTGTTCACAGATATCAAATGCTCCTGGGCCATGTTGATCACCACAGCGTTCCAGACTTGCGCACAGAGGGCTTTTGGTCGAGGGTCTTGCCGTCATTTGCCTTGATGCCAAAAGTTTTGCATATATTCTGCGCGAAGGTCAGGTTAGGAGTGAGGTGAATCTCTTCCATGCCTTTCGGGTAATCGCGAAAAAATGTTCCGCCATGGAGTTAGTATAGAGAGGCCCAAAAACAAAGCTCGAATAACTCCGAAGACTGTTGACCAAACTGTCCTCAAATAAGAACGCAGATGCTAATAACTTTAGCCAACCTACCGATCCACCACATGTATGGTGTCGAGGAAAAATAGAACCACCGTTGTCAGCAGCAGAAAAAAAGAACCCGATATAAAGTGGTCACTCGACAAAGAATCATTGCTTTGCCACACTGAAACACTGGCAAGGTGGCGAAAATCAAGATGGGCTTGCCCGCTGGTGTGACGATGAAAAAGAACGACTCGAAAGCTTTAGAGATGAATACGACCACCTAACCCTTTAATTAGCAGAAGCTGCTGTAGAGTAGGGCTTACCCCAGATGCAGATACTCATCCACTGTTCCGATGACTTCAAGGGCGCAAAATTGGAAGAGAAGACGGTGTTCGTGAGTGAAAAGCCTCTGCGTCGTCGTCCTTCAGAGACACAAAGCCGGCCCTGGCGGAATAATCGCAAGAGTGACAACAGTTAGTACCGAAACGGCAATTTGGATGCCGCTGCAGACTTGAGCAATGGTTCCTTTCTTCGATACGAGCAGAATGTAGCCGATCGGGCCGACATTGACCAAAAGAAGGAGGAAAAGAACACCGAGCCGCAAATAGAACAATTTTGACTTTCTTCGCCGTTAGCGGCAAGAACATCGATTCAAGAGCGGTTGTCAGGAATGAAAATACAACACAAGCAAGACCGCCTAGCCCGTAAGCGCAACGCGGAAAACTGATGCGGCGACAAGATCGACTTTCGAGCCGTACCGAGCGATGGCGGAAGCAGCAGCCAAATCTGTGAATGAGCTGGAGATGCTGGAGTCTTGCATTTGATTTGCTTCGTACAAGGTCAGTGCGGCAATGTCTTTGGAAACGAGTGGGCCTATCGCGTATCCAAAGTAGCTCACGAATATTCCAAATGAAGGATCCAAATGCAATTGAAGTTGGATAACAAATGGAGTGGAGTTCGAAATTCGAAAAAGGTTTTATGGAGGGTCTTCCGCCAGTCAATTTCGTGAATGCTCCAGTACTTGACTTCATTCGGAATATCGCGGATTCTGGTTCCATTTTTCAGAAGTATTCGATTGACGGATGAACTTGTCTGGAAAAACTCGTTTACGTCCCTAGCAAAAATGCGTCAACGCTCCAAAACCGAGGAAGAAAAATCCTTACATCGTAGCCAATGATTTGAAGGTGGTCTTTCTCTTTCAAAACGAGTCTGTTGCCAATCTTCTTCCAATTTTGATCCCTCACGAAACTCGTAGATCGGAGTATAGCATGTTCGAGGAAGGAGTTTGGCTCAGTCGTCGGCAGTGCGTCGCTTGTAGTCGTAAAAACAAGAGAGTGCGAATAGAAGCAAATATACTCTGGCAATAGTCGCACGTTCGCGGCTTCGGTCCAAACTAGGAGAAAACAATGCAAGCTGGCGAACTTTGTCCTGTGCAAGAAATAAATCTTCGGTGGAAAGCTGAAACCCTCACCTCATAGCTCAAACTCTGGAGAGCCGACACCCATGTTTTCTTCGAATTCTGGTGACTCCGTCATGTCCCCTTCCATAGCACCGACCTGTTGAGCGAAGTCGATGTCCTGGCGGAAGTGGTATCTGACTAAAACTTTGGTCCATCACAGAAGAACCACCTTCGGAAGTTGGCATTCAATCCACAGATATAATCGCTGGGTTGATCAAGGAGAAAGTTAAAAAAACTCTGGAATAAATTCGAAAAGAAGCAATATTACTCATGGAGGCTGTCTAGGGCGGAAACTTTTGTCATCCGGCATTCCCGAGAATGCAAAAGTACTCCGAGGGGTACTCCGCGGCATTCCTTTTCGCATCGTTTTTGAAACCGAAATTTTGCGCCAAGATCATCAAATATTGCAGCCATCTTCTCATTGGAGAGGATAGTGGCCTCTGTTTCAATCTCTGGTTGAGTCCGCACGTGCCGTTCAGATGCTGTCCCGGAAACGTCTGAAACTGCGGCCGGAACGCTCGACAGTGGCCAAAATATGCGGCACGTCGACGCCACTTGATGTCCATGATGTTGCACAGATGCCGGAGATTTCGCCTGATCTGTCACAACCACATCCTCCTGCGTTGAAATGTGCGCGAAAATCCTTTCGGGGATGGTGCGGTAAACGAGTATCGCGACTCCTTTTGGATGTTTTTCCAACCGCAGTAAATCGGGTTGGGTCTGCTGCGATTGAACCGAGAGCTGGTCCTTTGCTGCGCCGTACGGGAGGCTCGAGCGCCGCTTGTCGACGACGAAGCGGCTGGTGGGACGTAGAGGCTCCTCTGGGAAGTGACCTCCGGAGATACCGCCGTGATGGACGAGTCTGACGCCTCATTGCCGAGTTGGTTTGCCATGGGAAAGCGTCCTCACGAATCGGCTCTTGATTTCTTTGGGCTTTTGTTTGACGAAGCTGGTTGGCATAGCGTCACAAGGGAAGCATATTCGGTCAGCAAAAAGCTTGAAGGTTGCATGGAAGTCTTTCAGTGAAGCGAAATTTTGTGGGCAAAAAAGCGGAATTCGTCCGAGAAGACGTCCACGAAACTATCACACCGCGTTGACACGTACTGAAGCGTGCGAAAATAGAAAGAAAATGAGCAGCGACTCACGCGACACCTCACGCAATGCTTCAAACTTCCCTGCAGCCTCACCAGTGGAGCGGCAGCCCGACGCGCAGATCGGCAACTATCGCTTGGATAAGACCATCGGGCAGGGAACGTACGGAAAAGTCAAACTTGGCGTTAACATAACGAACGGTGAAAAGGTGACGGCCTGTGGAACACCGTGATGAGCCGATTGAATGATCTGACTATTGCTGTAGGTGGCCATCAAAGTAATTGAAAAGGGGCAAATACAATCGCAAAAACAAGTGGCTCGCCTCCAACGCGAAATTCGCTTCCTGAAGCTCCTCCACCATCCTCATATTGTCAAAGTTCACGATGTTATCGAAACGTCCGAGTTTATTTACATTGTCATGGAATACGCCGCGGGTGGAGAGCTATTTGACTACATCGTTGCTCATAAGCGCGTAAAAGAAAAGGAGGCGAGAAGCTTTTTCAGGATGGTCCTCAGTGCCGTTGATTATTGCCACAAGGTGCGCGTCTATTATTTGGCAATGCAAGCTGAATGATGTCATAAGAATGCCGTTATTCACAGAGATCTGAAGCCAGGTAGGTAATACTCCTTTAGTAACGGTTGCTCACTGCCAGAAGAAAATCTCTTGCTGGACGAAACAAGCGTATAAAAATCATAGACTTCGGGTTTGGAAACAATTATACATTGGACGGCTTGCTGGATACGTTCTGCGGGTACTTCTATTGTTTCTTCAAAGTTTTAATCGTTCTCATACAAAATGCACCAGCTCTCCCTTTTATGCTGCCCCTGAGATGATACTTGGGAAAAAGTATGAGGGACCAGAGGTTGATATGTGGAGCTTGGGTACGATGTCTCTTGAACATATGAGCTCTAACTTTGACGGACCACGAAGGCGTTATTCTCTTTGCTCTTCTCTGCGGACATTTACCATTCGATGACGATAACATGAGGGAGCTGTATAAGAAAATAGCAAGTGGATCATACGCATGCCCGGATTACCTTCTTCCGAGTACGTTGGTTCCCTTCCTTTGAGGTTTTCTTACATACATCTCAGCGGCCAGACACCTGATCGGCCGACTGATCACGGTCGACCCGAAGGAGCGGGCGACATTAGACGAGGTCCTTCATCACCCTTGGGTCAATGACGGCTACATGCACCCACCCTTGAATTACCTGCCTGAGCGGTTGGAAATACGCGACCCTTCGCAACTCAGCAAAGATATTGTTAACAGGCTGACTGCATTCGGCTACAAGGTTGATGATATCTTCCGGGCATTCAACGAAACAACAGACTACTCAAAGCCAGAGGCCATTCGGTCGACATACTTTCTCCTGGTGGAAATGCTTCAACGTGAGGAGACCAGGATGAAGGCAGAACGGAGGCGATCCCTTGCAATGGCACTGGAAGCGGGAAAGCGACTGCAGCCCAAGTTCCATTCTGCCAATTCGCTGGACGAGGCTAGCCGCGACTCAACAGCAGTATCGTCTCAAATCTCTCTCTCGATCGGGAACGATTCCTGTCGTCGCGTCAACCAGCCCATCGGCGAAACTAAATATCAGTCTGAGACAGCTCTTTTGGATACGGCACAAAGGATGGCCCATTGTCCACCAAAGAGGTCCACGCGCCCCAACGTAGATACGAATCAATGCAGGCATAAGTTGCGAGACAGAATACTGCATAGAGAAAGGGCTTCCGCCGACAGCCATTCAGCGGCCAGCTGCCGCATTGACAGCAAAGTTTTCGCCTTCTCGTCCTTGTCGGCCGCAGACAGTGCACCCAACGGAAACTGGACAGCCCAGCGCCAAATTCCACAGACTTACCGCCAAGGCGAGAAGGACGGCTTTCAGTTTGATGAAAGTGACAGTATGGACGTTTCATGCGCAACATTGAGCGAGAGCATGGCTGACCTGACTACCGGAGCTGGCGTAACAAACGGAGGTCTCAAACCCATAGTTGATGTGGAGCGTCCAAGCACCGCTATGGCAAACATGATTCGAGCGTCAAAAGATTACTCACCAGGGCCCGGGGCTGACGACTTGCGCTCAGTCAGTGGATGGTTCCTCAACATCTCTGCGACTTCGACGAAAACTCCGAAGCAGATAATCATCGAGATTCTCCGAGTACTTACAGAGTGCCGAGTCCCGTACGTCCACGACGACAAGTTTACCATTGTGTGCGAGGTTGACGCAGGGGTCGTTCTCGGCGGAACGAGCCCCGATTACGGAGAGCTGGTGGAAAAGGGCGGCGTGTCGAAAGCCAACCTGATCAGCTTCCAGATCGAAGTGTGCAGAATACCAAAGATGGGGATGTTTGGGCTTCATTTCAAGCGGATTTCAGGGGGGGTATGGAACTACAAGAAGTGCTGCAATCGACTTCTCTCGCTCATGTCGCTTTGATGTTTTTTGAAATAGAAATGTGTTTTCGACCCTGTGGATTCGTGGGGCTGGTGTGGTGTGGCGGTGGGGGCTCAAAATTTTTTATTTTTATTTTTTTTTTTTTTTTTTTTGTTTTATTTTGTTGAGTCCTTCTTCTTTTCGTGTTGTGGTTGTTCCGACAGAATGGCGTGGGCCGTGGCGTCCTCGCCGCCGCCGCCGCCGCCGTTGCTGCCCAGCTCCGTCTGTGCGCAGCGCGCCACCGACTTCACGTTATCTCTTCGCCAGATATACCGATCCGGCATCAAGCCCGTCGCAAACATCGCTGGAGGAGAGTTTGTCCCTTTCATGGAGCGCATCGAGGTGGACGAGGCGACGGCCGCCTCCTTGGACTGGGTTCCCGACCCTCGCTTCGATCCTTCGTTGGACGCCGGCGCACCTTCTGCCCGACCATTCTCTCGATCTAATCGGCAAAGGGCCCACTGCCGTTCGGGGCTTCGTTCGAGGTTTCTGGCCGATCTACTCAGGTCCCATCATGGTCAACTCTATCCACGACGGCGGTGGCGAGGGCCACTGCTGCCGAATCCAGGAGCGATCGGGCAGGGCAAGAACCTCTGTTCCTGATGAATTCAGAAAGCGACGACCTCGACAGCCAAAGCACCAACGACATCATCCACTTTGCCAGCGGGGAGAAGGCTCGGCTTCTGCACAAGGACGTTATAGCGCCTGATCATACTGACAACAAGACTGTGCTCGCGTTGGGCCAAATGGCTTACAATGCGTACTACGAGCCGGAGGCACCCGACTGGACGCCCATTCCGGGATGGGAGACGGTGAGGGAACATGGAGGAGTAACTTAGAGTAGTTGTTCTTACACGACACTGCCAGAGCGACGGGTTTGGCTCCAGTGGTGACGCTATTCGCGGCTACGTCTTTTCTTCCCCGTCCTACGATGTAATCGCTATCG
>JAIVFJ010000445.1:0-40393 GCA_025765615.1 Zopfochytrium polystomum
CTTTCGTGCGATCAGGATTTCGGCGAGCGCTTGCTTCAGAGTCGTGTTTGTCCACGTGTTTATTCCGTCGATGCTTCCGATCGTTGGTATCTTGCCAAAGTACAGCTGGCGAAGGGACTGAAACCCTGTCGACTTGAAGCCGGTCTGCGTTTTGAAGATAGAAAGTGCCAGCCAGTCCAAGAATCAAATTTGCTGGACACCAATTCCTCCCTACATACCCCACTGCCGTTGCCGTCAGGTAAACGGAAAAATACTCGCTGAATCTTGGGTGCTTGCACCAGAGTTCGAACGATCACATTCTGGCCAGCAAAGTTTGCGCGAACCCTATTTGCGGGGGGCAGAGGTGATGCGCCAGGCGTCAAGTAGGGCTATGTGGGCACATGAAACAAAACTCTGTGGCGTCCGGGGTTATTTGTGATCATTTCGTTAGTTGGGCCGCATATCTTCTGGATCGTCGGCAAGCCGCTTGAAGAGCTGACGTTGGCCATCAAGGCGTATGCTTTTTCGTTTCCGAGCTCTCGGCATTCGGCAAACTCGAGTCCGTTGTCTGTGCGAGACGGCAAAGAAGAGAAGGGAATCACGTCAGGGAGGAGCGGTTGGTTAGGAGCGGTGACGACCTTCAGCGTGGAGAATACAATTTCTCGCGCAAAAGTACCTCCGTCGCCAGACGTTAGAAACACCGCTGTGACACAGTTTCGGCTCGCAATATCCTTCGCCAGGTCAGGAGACTGGAAGAGAAGATCATCGTCCGGGTGTGCGACTATGTAAACAGATCCGCTAAAGGCGAAGAATGTGAGCTTGCGGAACTTTGAACGATAGAAAGAGAGAGGGAGGCAGATAGAGGCAGAGCAGGACAGAGAGCAAGAGAGAAAGAGCTAAGAGAGTGCGCGAGAGAGATGTACAGACAAAGAGACCGAGAGGAACAGAGAGACACAGAGAGGGACAGAGTGAGAGAGGGACAGAGCGAGAGAGAGAGAGAGAGAGAGAGAGAGAGAGAGAGAGAGAGAGAGAGAGAGAGAGAGAGAGGAGAGAGAGAGAGAGAGAGAGAGAGAGAGAGAGAGAGAGAGAGAGAGAGACTAACCCGACGCAGTTGAACGTGCCGGCAGTGACGCCGGCAAGAGGGAGCACAAGAGGGCCGCCAGGAGGACTGGGCGCGCGAGCCATGGTGGCGTCATGGCGAGAGAAAGGGACGGAGAGAGGAAAAGAGAGTTCGAAAGAGAAGAGAGAGTGATTGAGAGAAACAGGCGCAATGTGGGATTGAGACAGAGAGAAATGGGCGGCGCTTTTATCGGAGTCCCGCGCTTTTTTTTTCCCTGGCCTTGTCTCGCGCACTCAGGCAAATCTCTTTCACTCACTCACTCTCTCTCTCTCTCTCTCTCTCTCTCGCTCTCTCTCTCACTCTCTCTCTCTCTCTTCACACACACACATTTCTCTCTCTGTCTCTCTCTCTCTCTCTCTTTCTTTCCCCTCTCTTCCCGATGAAAGGCGGAGAATTTAACTTTCTCGCTGGCGCACCAAAAAGGCAAGACGGGATGAGGAAAGAGAGATAAGTCCGCAAGCCAGTTATAATTTTCATGACGGTCACACGCTGCACGAGTGACAAAAACCCCATCAGTGAGTAACCAGGCCGACAAATTTTTGTTTATTATTTATTATTTGCGCTGTTGCGATGTGCCAAAATCCTTCATAATTATTTACCAATCCACATTCCATTGCTGCGCGACAAAAAATAGAACAGAACGTCACACCTTGTTGCCAAATTTGGCAAGTCAAAGCTGGGAGGCACCTGGGGGGCACTCACGCAGGTGTTTGGCTGAGCCAACCAACACCCACTCCCACCATAGCCATTGGCGTCATCTCCAATTGGCATTTTTCTTTTCTTTCATTGCCAGTCTGGCGCCGCCTGGCCACTCGCCAAACTCAACTAATATTCACCCCATTGGAGAGTCATCCCCTCCTCCGAAAATTCTTCCTTCCAATGGCGACGGTGTCGTCGACTCGACTTTGACTTCACTGGCGCGACAACGACCGCACGGTAACCAAACCCGCGATCAACACGGCAGACCGCGGCCGCTGCGCCGTCAACAGCCACGTCCGCCTTCCTCACTGCCTTTTTGGTCCCCTTCCCCGTGACCGCAAACCCACCCCTTGATTTAAGGTTGGTGTGAAGGGCGCCACCCGTTATCTTCCGCCATCGACACCAAATGGAGCTGAAAAGTATTGTTCAGAGCAGAGACAAGTTTGGTTGGATAGCAGCAGCAAGTTGTGACGAGAGCCGCAATGAAGCCGGTGCCAGGTGAGTGAGTCCAAAAAAAAAAAGTAACCATGCACGCCTGTGTGTCGCTGTCTCTGTCTCACGAAGAGACGAGAGGACGCGGGCGATCCGTCCATCGCGAACCAAGACGAGGGGGCACTTGTTTTTTTTTCTTCTTTCACCCCGGGAGACAGGGACAAAGACAGAGGCAGGGTGTTGTGTGTGCGTGCTTGAATGCTTTCAACGTCGCAAGTCAACCCCAAGGTCGCAAGATTGTACGTTTTTCCGATTCACGCACACCGCCGAGTCCACAGAGGCTTACGCTAGTGGTGCCGACACCCACGATTACTAATGACGCGAAGTTCAGCGCAAGGAATGGTCCGTTAGCGCAAGTACCTTGACCTCCCATACGCAGGCCCTTATTGGTCCCCGCGTGCCAGCCCCACTTCACTGCATCCCAGGAGCGGTTATCTCATCCCAATCCGCCCTCTTGTGCCGGTTCCGATGAGGGTGGCACACACTACACCCCCCGCCGTTGGGCTGGCCGGTCTTCGACCACAGGCCAGGCCGAGGATGAAGATCCTGCTTGTCGCTGAAAGGTCTCATATGTGAGAGTGCATTAGGCAGATCGAGTCCACGCGAGAGAGATCGGATCGTTCATGGGTTGGGCCGCCATTCTGCCAAAATCCTCCGACTTGTCCATCGTTTTCAAATACAGTCGGACATTGAATTTTGCCACTCAGCAGACCAACCCTCAACGACCCCCCACCCCCCACAGCGATGACTGATAGCCTGCCTTACGATTCCAGCCTCAGCTCATACGCACCAGTGCTCTTTTGCAAGATGCTGGAGCCCCCACGTCCACCAGAGCCCCGATCTTTGGAACGGATCGGGAATTCACCGAAGGGCGGCCCACACCAAAACATGAATCGATGCGACACCCGTTTCTGACAGAGGAGCTCCTCCAGCGTGACACCTGGACCCAGCCAAAATCGGTCTCGCCAGACGGACGGTACTTTAGCGCTGTCTGCGATCCGCTCTCCCCGGTGTCGCTCTCCCCGAGCCGTGCAAACTCGGTCGTCTTTGACCTTCATCTCGCGCAAGAGCGACTGCTGACGGGTCAGTACCTGCCCGGATTGGACACCCACGCCTTTCTCGACGACGACGCTGCCATGTCTTGCGAAGACGGCTGTCGCTCGATGGATTGTGGCACCGCCGGTGTTATCGAGTCCGCCGGGATGGACTACCCTCCTCGTTCCGACAGGCCTGCGCTGAGCTTGTCGGCGTTGCCCAGGGAGTCGGTTTCCCACGAAGACGGACACCCCGCTGCGCAAGATGAACTTGCGGCGGCGGCACACTTTCCGTACGCTCACAACCTTTTCAGCGTGCCTCCGGCCGAAAACAATTTCGACGTATCCTTGCCCGCGCCGAGCTACCTAACCTCACCACCGACCGAAGAAACGGGGCAGCACATTGGCCACGCGTACGGATACGACTCTTCCATGTTTTCAATGGACCTCGTCAATGCGGTTACTACAGCAGCCTTATCCTCCACCTTCCCGGAATTCCCATATGGACTGAAGGGAGACAATGCGTTGCCTTCTCAATTATTTGGCAACGGTGATAACACATTATCTGGATACGATGGCACACCCAGGAACGACAATTGGTTCCGCCCTAATCAATCAGGTGTGCTTGCAATTCACGGTTTATGTCATGGCAACCACTTACCCCGCCTCCAGCAATCACGGATAGACCACACGTGGAATTAGACGGTTACTCTGAACAGCAGCAACAAGACGTATATCCCCGAACGGACCTGGCGGTCCAGGATTTCCACAGCGGCCCTGGTCTCTCGGGAAACTTGGCAATTTGAAGTCGCCATCGCAATTGAGCGACGCCGCCGCCGACGGCCTCAACATTCGCCGGCGGGACTCGTGCTCACACTCGGCGGCGGCGGTCGCGGCCCGCCGTCGTGGGCGTCGAGGTCGATTCGATATTCCGGACGCACAGCGACCACGCGGATTCGGATTGCAAGAACGACGAGTCGGACCGCGACACCGACGGCGAAGGGTGCGAGGCGGACTTTGAGCTGCTGCCGGACGACGACCCAGTTCAGTTGCCATCGTACCCGGTGAAGATGATGCCGCAAACGGTTTGCGCCTCCGAAAAGAGGTCGACGGCCAGGACCGGGTCGGCCCCGCAAGGTGCCCAGAACTTTCGTTAAAATAATTTTTTTGGGCGTGCTAAACTGAAACACTCTGCAACAGTCGAGTAGCTTCGAACAGCCTCCAAGACCGAAACAACAGTCGGGTATATCAGGCCGTGGGAGACGCCACACCATTTCGTCCGCAAGCGCTTTCATCCCAGAGTATTCATTCAATGCGCAGACTGCTGCCGACCGCTGCATGGCCTACCCCCCTTCTGTGGTTGCTTCTGCCAACCGCGGTGCGGAACGCTCCCTGGCGACTACGAAGCTTCTCTGATTCCCCAACCGACGCGATGGAAAGCGTCCAGCAGAGTCAGGAGAACGTGGTGGAGCCAACGTATCAGCCGCCGAGGGTCTCCGAAAGTTTTCCGGCCGAGCAAATCGTCGCCGAGCCGTGCCTGGTCCCAGAGCCAGTTGACCGGACTCTTGGGTTGGTTTCGATGGAGCCAGTACAGCGCCGCGGCAGAGGGCGAGGGCGTGGGCGTGGGCGCGGTCGGCCTTCGTTGCATCATTCTGTTGGGATCTCGATGGTGAAAAGAAGCGAAGAGACAGCCAAAAGAGAAAGCCTTGCGGAGAGGCTGGCAGCGAAGATGGCAGTGGATCAGAATGCCTCTGGAGACAAACGCAACCCAGAACCAATTATCCGCGAAGAGGAACCGTGCTCGCTTATGGTGGACTTGGTGGACGGCGGCGACGACTCGGCAGATACCGAAGATCTCGGCGACACCGAAGACCTGGGCGAACACAAGTCCGAAGAGGAGACCTTGGAACGGCCATTAGCACCAAAGTTAGCAAATCATTGCAAGGCTCCGAATGCGCGTCTGCAGCCCGATCATACGACTCAAGTGTACAAACGGGTGTACTCGAAAATCACTGTTTACGAAATGATTGCCAACGGCATCCCAATCATGCGACGACAAGAAGACGGTTGGATTAATGCAACGCACCTGCTGAAAGTTGCGGGCTTCTTGGAGAAGGCGCGACGAACCAAGGTTTTGGAGAGGGAGATTCAGGACGGCGTCCATCAGAAGATTCAAGGGGGCTTTGGAAAGTACCAGGGAACATGGTGAGAAAATCTGGCTGGGGCTGAAGGAAAGTCGCAGACATAGCCAAAACTAAACGTATTCACACTTCCTCAAGGGTTCCTTTGGCTCGCGCGATAGAATTGGCCAACCAGTACGACGTATACACCACGCTGGAGAAGCTCTTCGCCCTGTGACCTGCTGGTGACTCTTTCCATAAAAAGCAATTTTTAATTTTCGTTGGTTTATTGCTGTATTTTGTGACATTTTGAAGACTCAAACTGCAGGTGGGATTCTCCGCACCTCGACGCCAACAACCAAACCTTCCCCAATCCTTTCCATTTCCCCGATCATTGCCAGCACGTCTGGACGAGAAACTGTTTTCGCTTCGTTTTTGCCGTCCCGCTTCCTCTTCCTCCCACTTCCTCTTTCACCCTCTTCGCTTCCCTCTGATGCAACCGAAGCAGCGTAGGGCCGAACTGCTTTCCAAGGCTTCCCCTCCGCATTGTTGATCTCTTGCGAGACAGTTTTGTCCCAAAGGAGCGCCACTGTGTCTCCACCGTGTTGATCGAAAAATAGAGAAACAGTGTTGCCAAAACGGACCTGCACAATGTTAATGAAGAGCACAATTAGTTGCTGACAAAGAATAGTCAAAAATGGACAACTCACCTGCAAATCGATAACAAAACGTTCCAAGGCGTCAAACCTCTCTAGAAGTGGAATAGTCTCATCTTGGTCAAGTGCGAATTTCAAATTTTTGAAGTCCGTTTTCGGCGTCGGGAGGATCGAAAGATCATACGATATGTTTTGGTGGAACTTTGAAAGCTTCAGAGGGTCGAGACGGATCAAAATGTCAAATCCGTCGGTCGGCGTTGCAAAAAGTTTCTGTGGTGAACAATTTTCAGCATTGCTAAAGCGGCGATGGCAGATTTCTTACGGCAATGTGTAGGTCAGAACCGCTAACGACTTGGTCTTCGAGGAACTTCAACGACGCCGTCGCGGCAGCGCAAAGGCGCTTGAACGCGAGCGACTTGATCTTGTCAGAGACGCCTCGCACAAGCCACCAAAGTCCTTCTACATCGTCCGACGTCGCGATCCGCGGCTCAAACACTCGGCCCTTTTGAGGCGACAGAACCACCTTTTCAAACTCCTTGACCGCCGCCCGCTCGAGCGTCTTGCGTAATTTCGGCGCCTTCGTGCTCCACGAAAAGAATCTCAGAGTCCCAAGCCCAGTCTCGCAGCATCGCGAGACATCGAATGAATCCGCACCACGAGGTGGTCGGGATCGCTGCGTACGGGGCGCAGTCGGTAAACACGCGTGCTGCGAGCAGATCGCAGGCTTCGTCTGTAATGGCAATGTTGGACAGGAGGTGGGCACCAACGAAACGCTTGAGAAGTCGACAGGTCGTTGAAAGTGGAGGAAACTTGAGGCATAAGTTGTGGATTCGCGTCGAGTGCCGTGGCAGTTTTCGGTACAAGCATTCAGCTTGGTCGGCATATCTTTGGGCCGTTGTGAGCGAAGCTGAAGGGGCCTCTACCGTAGCGGAGCCTGCTTTGGCCATTCGAGCTCGAACGAGTTGGTCTTTCGCCACAGGTATCTCTCTACCAGTCCTGAGACGTAATCGGAACGAATAGCCAGGTGGAATAGACACATCCATGTAGCCCGAGTAAATAGGGTCGTGATCAAGTGGTTTCGAGATGGAGATTTGTGCTCCAGTCAGCTGAAGTTGTAGCGATTTGGACAATGCAACGAAGAAAGCCAGCTTCATGTTCTGGAGCGCTATCAACTGTTCCGGCCACCGCCCGGACGACTCGAACTCAACAAGGACGCCCATAAAATCTCTGTGAACAGGGGCGTTGTAGTCGATTGCTGGTCCGCCCGCTGTGTGGTGTGGCTGAGGTATAAAGGTGGAGCTGTAGCTCAGTCCGGCATGGGATGGAATAACGTTCGTGACGGTAAGTGGCAACCCAGTACTTGCGCGAATCTCCTTCGCCAATTCTTGGAACGCCTCATACGCGTTCTGAAACGTTCCCCTTCTGACCTCCACCGCTCGAAGGCTCTTGTTCCCGCCAAACTCCTGCAAGAAGGGAAGAAGCTGTCCTCCCCAGCAGGTAACAGTGTCTGGGTCGACACTGCCGTGGCGTGACATCAAATAAACCGCCATTTGCGAGGTGACTTGCGTCCTCGCATCCAGAGTTCCGGCCGAATCCCAAACCACGCTCTCCGCAATCGTCCCGTCCTTGAAGCGGCGCATTTCTGATTTGTTTCCCCACATTCTCCGGAAATCGGCAATCGCCTCCGCGTCTTCTGGGTTTGGTCCCATTTCGACTGCCCTTGTGCCGTTTTCGGGATCAAGAATAATGCCAATCACGAGTGGCCGGAATTCAGCATCCGCTGTTGGTGGGCTCTCGTTGATTTGCCATTGCTCACGAGCGTCTTGCTCAACTGATATAAGTCGTACTCGGTTCTTTAATCCCTTCAGCAACAGCTTTGGAATAAAATAGCGAATAAAATCGTTCCTGCTTGGAAAGTCCAAAGCGACAGACGGTTTGTACGCGGGAAATACACCTGGTGGCTTGTGGAGGCTAATACAGCGTTAAAGCCGAATCAACTTTCACTTTTCACGCACCAAATCACGTTGTCGAAAATTACTAATGGATGGCTGAGGTTCTTCAAAAATAGACTATCAAATCTGTCGGCCCCCAGATCATTAAAGTACGTCAGGCTTGATCGGGCTTCGTAGCGTAGCTGACAGGGTTTAGAGCATATTTTACGCTGACAATTTAGATACCTTTTCTAAAGTGTTCACACTGACGAACGCAGCGAGATTTACACGACCTGTTGGGTCAACAATCACCGCATCATAAGCTCGCGCGAAAGCGTCCAAGGAGAACTGCGCACATGCTTTAGCACAGTATTAAAGGTTGAAATATTACCTCAGGCTCTTCCAGCGGTTTCCCGTCTGGAGTCATGAAGATTGGCTCCCCCTTAAAGTCGTGCTTGGCTGTGATTCGAAAAGTGTGTCAGTTTGTAATGCACTAATAAACCAAAAGAAAAATACTACTCACAAATGAATTCAATTGTCAGTTTAATGATCTGGTAAGAGCTGTAGGATGATCCCAATTTGATTCCCGTTTTCCCCACTGCTTTAGTCCGGAATAAATAGCCCATTATCATAGTCAACAAGAAGCCTCCAAAGGGTTGATAGAGGCCGCGCTGCGCAAGCCAAACTTTTCCAAGCAGAACTGCTTCTCGAAACGCAGGACAAATTGCGAACTGCTGATGCAAAAAGTTCAGGTGCGACGCATAGGATGTGTCATGCAGAATGTTCGCATTGTAACGTGGCGTTGCTGCTAGGCCCGCTTCGGAAGCGTTGTTGGTCTGGCTTGGGCGAACGTTATTTCTCCCGGGGGCGAGTTTTGATGGTTTGAATAAGGAAGCAGATATGCATGGGATAATCCGAATCGAGCATTTGAGTTTGGAAAAATCGTAGGCCGAGCCGTTCGGTATAGGCGACAATACTAGGACGGGCCTCCGCCGATCTCCCGCGATCATGGTGTCAAATGATAGGCTAACAGGGACCACTTTTGCGTTTCTTCTAATCACTGAAGCAAGAACCGCAAGGTAGAAAGCTCGTTTGTGGAAATATCGATAGTTCACATGATCTTTATCTTGAAACATTTCCTGCAAGGACGTTAAAATTGCGCGTTGAACAAATCCCAAACGTACATCGGGCATTTGCACAGCGACATCAATATTCGCCAACCGGGGGTTTTTTGCGACAGTCTTTAGCAAGTAGCTCCCCGCAATAAAAATCTTGCTTGGGGTTTTGAAGGAAAACTTGTATTTCACGTCGTCGGCTGGTGGCGGGTGTGGGAACGGAATGGAAATGCCCTGGGCTTTCATTTTCGCAATTGCCTCGGCCAGCTTTTGGGGACATTTCAGTAAAAGCAGTGAAGCAGAAATCCTCTCGTCCTCACCGAACATTCGGGGATGCTCTCGGCCTTGTCCATCACCTCCTTCAAAGAGTGCAGAACTTTATCCAACGGTGAGGTTTTTGTGTTGCTGAGAGCAACCTCTTTGACCAATTCCTCAATCTGGAAAAGATTTGGTTACCTTTGACCTCTACTTCAGTCTTACAAAAAAAAAAAAAAAAAAAAAAAAAAAAAAAAAAAAAAAAAAAAAACCTGCAGTTTGAAAAGATTTGACTGATACAAGTCCGTCGTCTCCCTCAACTCGTGCAGTTCCTGAATTGTTGGGGCTTTGAATGCTGGGGCTCCGGATGATTTCTCTGGTTTGCTCCATTTCGAAGGCTCTCCTGTTCCCAAGCCCCAATCGCCGCCGTCACCAGCATCCCCATGACCGTCATGGCCGTTCTCTACGTCCTCGTCCTCCTGGTCGTCCTCATCCTCGTCGTCGTCGTCCTCACCGTTCTCGTCCTCAGCATCTTCGTCCGCTGGGTCGTCTCCACGGTCGTCCCCTCGGTCGTCTCCGTCATCGTCGCGCCCGCTGCCTTCTGCCGCATAGTCCATTGCATCTTCGGCACTCGCGTCCCTGTTTTCGTCTGCTGTGTGATAAGTTGCGTCGTCTGACTCGGCATGATGGACAGCGACAGCGACGCCCGAGCCGGCCTTCCTCCGCTTGATGTTGCCCATGCTTTCTTTCTTTCTTTTTTTTTCGATAATGAAGTGACAAGTCACGCAATCGCCTGATCGACAATTTTTCTCCACAGCACTGCCACCGCCAGACATTCTTAAGAAACTTGCCACGACTTCGCGCTCCATAAATGAGCAGTGTTCCCCTTGCCCCCCAGCGCCTCTCGTTGCAAGTAAGGGACCTCCTGCTGAGCCTGTTCTCTTTCCTGGCCGTATGCTTGCTGTGATCTGTTCGGCCGGCCAAACGGCGATGTGTTCCAAGACAAGCAGATTGGAACGAGCGGGAGGACGGCTTGCTCGGTCTGCTGACTGCTGCGGTGTAATTTGCGGCCGCTATTCTAAGCGCAGAGTTTGTTGGCGAGGCTTGGAATTGGAATGCTGTTTCGATCCTTTTAGGGTGCTTTCTTTGTTTCAACCCAGCGCACAGCGCCGAGGAGGTTGAACGACTGGTGCAAGGTGCAGAAAGAGAGGGAGACAGAGGGAAGAGTTGAAGAGATGGGGGGAAAATACGGACGAGCGCGACGGAAGAAGATTCCAGGGCGAGGATTTGGGAGAGGAACAAGTGGATTGGAAATATAGATGGAAAAAACGCCACGAGGCGCGCCAAAAAAAAAAAAAAAAAAAAAAAAAAGAAAGAAAGAAAGAAAGAACAAATAAGCTGCAAACACACTATATGCAAGAAACGAAACCACTCCCTTTCTGTTTCACCGCATCACAGCCCCATGAACCACGCGTAGCACTTTTCGGACCAGCTCATGTCCCTGTAAAACGGCACGTCCTTGTAGTTCAGCACCTCGGAAGTCCAGTCGTAGAACCCGTAGCTCATCTGCCCGTACTCGATCTTGACGAGGTCCAGGAACCACTCAAGCAGCTGAGGGCACTGCTCGAGCAGCCACAAAAAGTCGGTCAGCAGCTGCAGGAGCAGGTCGTCCTGGTCGTGCCCGCCGAAGACGCCGCAGAGCTTGTCAGAGTGCGGCTTGGTGAGCGTCGGGAGGCCGCAGGACTGTGGAGTGAGAAATGAATTTGTGGAATTTCGGTAAGGTTTTTGTTGCGAAAAGTGTCGCGAAAGTGAAAGATGGGAGGGTGGTGCCTTTACCTTCAACGTATTGTAGAAGCACTCTTTGGTCGTGCATTTGTTCGCCTTGTACAGTTTGAAGAACAAAACAATGTCGAAATCAGGCTTAAGGGACTTGCATTTGTGCACAAATGCTTTGTTTTTTTCATTATTTCAAGTTATTACACGTTAGCCATGTCTCTAGCATTCAAATTGGCGCCAGCAAACACTCACTCTTCATGCCGTCGTGCGCACAGCCCTTCCATTTGATCGGGCAGCTTTGTGTGGGCGTCGGGGTGGTCGTCGTCTTTGTGGTGCACGTGGTTGTGGGTGTCGTCTTGGTTGTCGAGGAAGTCTTCGTGCTGCACGACGTAGACGTGGACGTCGACGACTTGGTGCTGCACGAGGAAGTGGACGTGTGGGCGGTGGACGTTGACGATGTCGACGCGCTGGTCGACTTTGACGAAGAGCCGGTCGAGGAAGTCTTTGAGGTGCACGACGTGGACGTGCTCGTGGATGACGAGATCGACGTTTTGGTGCTACACGAAGAGGAAGACGACGACGTGTTGGCGGAGGTTGACGGAGTCGACGCGCTGCTAGGCTTTGACGACGAAGCTGACGACGAGGTTGACGAAGACGGCGTGGCGCTCGAGCTGGAGCTGGACGTCGACGAAGATTTGTTAGAAGTTGAGGAGCTCAGCGAGGAGGGCGTGGAGCTCGGAGTCGTTCCCGAGGTCGAAGACGAAGAAGTGGAAGGAGCCGAAGAGCTTGAAGAAGAAGGCGTATTGCTGGAGCTGGATCCTGTCGCCGATGACGAGCTGGAAATTGAAGGAGTCGAGGAGCTCGACAAAGAAGGAGTGGTGCTTGAGCTCGAGCCCGCTGTGGATGACGAACTAATTGATGGAGTCGGGGAGCTCGACAAAGAAGGCATGCTGCTCGAACTAGTGCCCGTCGTCGATGACGAGGTGACAGAAGGAATCGAGGAGCTCGATGATGAAGAGTATGCAGGGCTGGAGCTCGAGTCCGTTGGGGACGACGAAGTGACTGATAGAGTGGAGGAGCTCGATGACGAGGGTGCAGTGCTTGAGCTCAACACCGTTGTGGAGGAAGAGGTGATTGAAGGAGAAGAGGAGCTGGATAAAGAAGGGGTGCTGCTCAAACTCGAGCTTGGCGTCGATGACGGCGTGGTTGACGGAGTCGAGGAGCTTGATAAAGTGGGGGAACTGCTCGAAGTCGAGTCCGTTGTCGACGGCGAGGTGATCGAAGGAGTCGAGGAGCTTGACGAAGAAGGTAAAGTGCTGGAGCTGGTGCCGGTTGTGGACGACGTGGTGATAGAAAGACTCGAGGAGCTTGACAAAGAGGGTGTTGTGCTCGTGCTCGAGCCGGTTGTCGACGGCGAGGTGATTGGAGTTGAGGAGCTGGTCAAGGACGATGTTGGCGGGGCGCATCCCGTCAAGTTGTACACGGTGAGAAGGCCAGCTCCGCCGCACGCCTTGTCGAGAGTTGAAACAGAAAATTTCAGCGTTCGACAGCAGAACTTACTAAACAAAACGAAACGCAAACCAAGCCCTACCTCTGCAATCGCGCCCTCGCACGGCATCCGGCACGTCGCGTCGTCAAACCTCGTAGTCGGGGGCGGCTTGTCAGAACAAAAGCACTCTGAAAAGTTCTCGGTCCCTGCAAACTGGTAACCCTTTGCCTTGCACGAGGCGACGCAGCCCCAGTCGGTGGCGTTGGAGTCGACCTGGAACGGCAAGGTTCGCGGGTTGACGGTGTCCTGGTAGCATCCGAAGTACTGGGCGCACGGGATGGCCGGCGGGGTGGGCGTGAAGGGCGGCGGGCCGGGGGGGTTGCTTTGGTAGACGGTGACGGTGCCGGCGCCGCCGCAGGGCTCGGACGCGTTCTGGGCGCAGGGCGAGTTGCAGGCTGCTGCGGCCTTTGCGGGGGCGATGCCGGACAGGTTGGCGCCGCAGTAGCATTCGCGGCCGAACTCCGTGCCTGTTTTTGTTTTTTGTTTTTTTTTGGTTTGTTTTGTTTTTTGTTTTGTTTGTGTGTGTGTGTGTGTGTGTGTGTGCGAGTGTGACAACCCACGGGCATGTCAGCTATACTACAAGAGAGGGGTGGGGTTGACACGCGCACTGATAATCGAGCTCATCAAAAAGGTGGGGGGGGGGGGGAGAATAGGGACCGCACCAGCGAACGGGAAGCCGAGATCCGCGCACACTTTAGTGCACTCGAGGTTTCCGCCGACATTCCCTCCCGAGACGGGCAGCGCGCGGCCGCCGTTCGGCTCCGTCGACGTCGGCAGCTCCAGGAAGCAGCCCTGGTACGTCCATCCCGGCAACGGTGACGCGGAGAGCGGGACGGACGGCACGTCGTACGTCGGAAGCGAGTGCACCCCGCGAAAGGATGCGAGGATTGCTGCGGTGGACACGAGCGCCGAGCATGCTGTTGCCAGTCGGTGCTGGCGGTGAATGCCGTGCATTGAGAAGAAACGACGCAGAGAAACGGGAACGGGAATTGGAAACGTCGCGAGACTACGTCGCGAGACTCGACTGTGGGCGACGTGGGTGAAAAAAGGTAACGAAGGGGTATGTACGCAGGGGGTGGGAGAAAGGGGAGAGAGGAGGGAGGGTTGCAGAGAGGGAGAGGGGGAACGAGATCGCGAAAAAGGGAAGGGTGTGGTTGTAAAGAGAAGAAAGGGTTGAGGCAGTCTCGCTTTATAGATGGGTGGATGGAAGCCGAATTTAAGGCCGAGTCACGAGAAGAGGGAGAGAGAGTGAGAGAGAGTGAGAGAGAGAGAGAGTGTGTGTGTGTGTGTGTGTGCGTGTGTGTGTGTGTATGTGTGTGTGCCTGTGCGTGTGCGTGTGTCCGCAAGCTGCTGCCTGCAAAAAAGCATCAAATTTGTTTTTTCGCGCGCTTTCAATTGTGACAATCACGAAAAAGGCAAGGTGTGACAAGACCAAAAAAGGAAATGGCAATGGGAGACAGACGCGAGACAGCGAACGCGGCCGCCACACAGCCACCGACCGCCTCGTTCGTTAATCCCCTTGCCTTCGAACGCAGCTGCAGAGTAACAAGTTGCTGTTTAGTTGGCCAGCTAGGCAACCAGGCTCATCTGAACTGCCCCCCCAGTGCCTTGCTGCAGGTCGTGCCTGTCCACAGCCCCTCGATCCGCTTCCGCCCGACGGCTGTCCACGCGTCCACCCAATCCACTAATTTTCCACGTTTGTGCGGCGGCGAGCTGAATCCCGCCGGCCTTCATTTCGGAAATTGCCCCTGAGGTTTCGCCTCTTTAATGGTTACTTACATGCGCATATGGAACCAAGTAAAAAACTCATTTCGTGGAAATGAACCCGCGACCTGCTGATACCTGCAGTTTGGTCTGATCAAGGCAAGGCTGTCGCAGAGTCATTCAAGTAGACTCGCGAGTCGTGAGTCGCGTTCATTATGATTTTTTTTTTTCGTTCTTTTTTTTTTCCTTTTAACTCCTGGTTGCCTGCTATCTGAGCATTCCCTGCCCCTCAATTCTCTGTTCATCCAATTTGCGGCTTGTTGCGATCAATTCCGGGATGTGCAACCGGGCTTCCAAATTCATTCGTTCAGTCGTGAACGACGCGGCCACTCCATTCGTCCCATCAAACTCATCGCCGAGGCTGGCCTGTACAATCGAACGAAAGGTTCTTTTGGTTACTGCCTTTTTTTGCGTGTGTGCGTGTGTGTGTGTGTGTGTGTGTGTGTGTGTGTGTGTGTGTGTGCGTGCGTGCAAAGAAGGTGCTGATGAAATCGGAAAACTGGTGGGAAGTCTCGCAAATGCATGTGTGGATGCGGTGGGCATGTTTCAAGGGGCAGCCGATCTCAGCGATAGGACTTCGAGCGTGACGCAAATGGAGTCGACGTTCCTGTGTATTCATATTGGTCTCCTTGGCGAGCCAGCCCACTGCAAATCTTCTAAACAAATTGGGCGCCTCCAACAATTTCAACCACAGTGAGGCTGACCGGAGACCAATGAACACAACTTCCTCATGCGGGGTGTCACCGAGGCCAATTCTCCAGAGATGGAAACCGGAGGCGGCCCTTTTTGGGTAAAGTTAGTGATACCGGAATCCAAAATCTGCGATCGATACGGGTGGTTACGGGAGCTCTCAATTGGACATGTGATGGGGGAGAAGGCCGCGACGAAAAGCGCCGAGTCGAGCCAGTTAGCAGCCAGTCAGCAGCCAGTCAGCAGCCAGCCGGCAGCGGCAGGTTCCTCGCCGTAGTAAATACTAGCAGCAGCTCGGACAAACTGGTCCCGGCTTGGCGGGATTTGGAAAGGAAAGAATCATGCCAGCCCCCCTGCGGACCGAACTGACTCACGGCGGCCGAAAGCGCGCCCATTGGTGTCTTTCGAATTGAGACGGTGCCTCGGCGAAATTTGTTCCGGAACTTACTGAGAGACAAGAGGCCTTGACAGACGGACAGACAGACAGACAGACAGACAGACCGACAGACAGACAGAGAGGCTGTTTAAAAAGCCCCTCGATCCCTCCACAGCGATCACCCACCACCACCACCATGTCGCACGACGACAACAAGCAGCAGCACTTCAAGACGCTGATCATCGGCAGCGGGTACGGGGTTAAACACACGCTCTCAGAGTGAACGAGGAGGAAGGAAGAGGAGGAGGACGAGGAGGAGGAGGAGGAGAGATAGCAGCGTGTGATCTCTGGATTCTTCCCCCTCCCCACAACTCTCTCGAACTCACCCCTTCCGCCCGCGCAAAACAACCACCGCCCACCACCAGCATCTCGGGCATCGTCTCGGCCATCGAGCTTCGGAAACGCCTCGGATTCACCCCCGACGACTACCTCATCGTCGACAAGTCCACCACCGCAACCTTTGGCGGCACCTGGAGCGCAAACACCTACCTGGGAGCCGCCTGCGACGTGCCGGCCCACATCTACTCCCTGTCCGACACCCCGAACCCTTCCTGGTCTGAAAAATGGCCACCCCAGAGCGAGATCCTCGCCTACCTCGACGCCGTCGCCCGAAAGTACAACCTGCACGCGTCGACGCGCTTCGGCACCGAGGTCGTCGAGTGCCGGTGGCTCGCCGCCCCCGCTTGCAGGTGGTCCGTCACGCTGCGCCAGGTCGACGGCGGCAAGACTTACACCGTCACCGCGACCGCGGTCATCACCGGCGTCGGCCAGCTGAGCCGCCCGTACGTCCCCGACATCCCCGGTCTGGCCACCTTCGGTGGGCCCGTCGTGCACTCGGCGCACTGGGACCACGCGATCGACTTTGCAAACAAAAAGGTCGCCGTCGTCGGCACTGGCCCGTCCGCGATCCAGTTCGTGCCCGAGGTCCTCAAGGCTCCCGGCGTGTCCATGGACGTGTTCCAGCGCTCGCCTGGCTACGTCATCTTCAAGGGAAACTTCAAGTACCCTGCCCTCGTCCGCTGGCTCTTCCGCTACGTCCCCTTCGTGCGCGCGCTGTACCGCAGCTGGCACATTTTCAAGACCGACATCAACTACTACGCGTTTAACAAAAACTACCCGCTGATGGGCGCGTTGGGCACTTTTTTCGCAAAGTGGTACATGCGCTCGCAGATCAGGGACCCCAAGCTGCGGGAAATCCTCATCCCAGGCTTTGCGTTCGGATGCAAGCGCACCCTCCTCTCGGACGACTGGCTCGAGTGCATGCAGCGGCCCAACGTCGCCGTCGTCACCGACAAGATCACGGCCGTTGCGCCCGGCGCGGTCGTCACCACCGCGCCAGACGGTTCCACCGCGATGCACCCGGCGGACGTCTTGCTGCTCGGGACCGGGTTCAAGTCGACAGAGTTCCTGCAGCCGATCGAGTTTTACGGCGAGGGCGGCGCCCGGCTGCACGACGTCTGGGCGTCAAAGGGCGGGCCAGAGGCGTACAAGGGCGTGCTTGTGTCCGGGTTCCCCAACCTCTTTGTCCTGTACGGACCGAACGTCAACCTTGGCCACCACAGCATTATCCTCATGGTACTGCACAAAATAGCACGCAAACGGAGATTCAACTCCTTTTTTTTTTTTTTTTTTTTTTGCTGACCATCCACCCACAACAACGAAATTGCCACAAAAAAAAAAACAAAAAAACAATGCAAGATCGAGTACTCGATGAACCTCGCCACAAACCTCCTCCGCCTTGTGTTCCCCACCTCAAAGACAGCCAAGGCGATCCCATACGTCAACGTCACCGACGCCGCGCAGACCGAGTACAACAAGACGATTCAGCGACAGCTCGCCGACACGTCGTTCGCGTCCCCGACGTGCTCCAACTGGTACCGGATCGGCGACAAGGTGGTCAACAACTGGCCGCTGACGGTGCGGCGGTTCCAGCAAATGACGAGCACGATCGAGGTGAACGACCTGGTGCAGGTGAGAAAAGTGCTTTTTTTTTTTTTTTTTTTTTTGGAATTTTTGGCTCAATTCCACTTTTTTTCTGGCTCACTCGTTTTCGGGTTGTTTGACTGGTTGTCGACGTTAGTTTGGCGACGAGCCAAGGCGGTCGTTCCGGCGGCAAGAGCAGAGGAAGATCATCAAAACTATCTCCTGGGTGGCGTTCCTCTCTGCGGGCGCGTTCGTCGCCGCTCGGTTGTCGCGTGGGTCGCTGTGATTGGGACTTTGTTTTCTTTCTCCTTTTCTTTTTTTCTTTTTTTTTTTTTCTTTCTTTCTTTCCGCATGGTGCTTCTTTCGCCCTTTCGCCGTCTAGTCATCCCATCTACCGAAAGTGTGGGTGGATCGTGTCATGGGCTTCAGCGGCCTCGATCTCATCATACAATGTTGACAGCTTTTTGGACCATCCCAATCTCTTGCCAGCTGGCGTCGATCGCGGCGCGTGGGGCGAGTACGGGCGAGTACGGGCGAGTACGGGCGAGTACGGCGCGGGGATGCCGTTGTCGCGCCACCCGACGCACACCCGCGCCACCACCCTGCGCTCCTTCCCCCTCGACCGCGCCGCGCAGCGCACCGACACACGACACGCGCCTCCTCTCGCTCCTCCTCGCTCACAGCCTCCTCCCCAAACCTAACCCCCCTCCGCCACTCCGCCGCCCTCGTCGCCGGCCAGCGGCGCCGGCAACGCTGCCGTCCTCGCCGTGCGGTCGAGGCGCAGCAGGGTCGCGAGGCGGAAGCGGTCGATGGGCGACAGGTTGCTGTAGACCGCGGCGCGGACGCCGTACGGGTCGAGGCCATCGTTGCCTTGGGTTGAGAAGTCTGTACTTCAGTTCATGCCCCTCCCAAACACAGAGGCTTCGCGATGAGGTGAAGCTAAGGCGAAGAGGATCTCCTAGGCGTTTGGGTCTTTGGAACGAAAAGCGCTCCACGATGCTCCCGACATATCGCGAAAGTATTTGTGTCACACAAAGTAATGTATTTCTTCCGGCCCACCCGTTTCCACAACTACGACAACGACTTTGGCAGCACCCCACCAACAGGGCTATCTTTCGTGGCCTTGCCGAGGAGCGCCTTCACGTCCGCAGCGCTGACGACGCTCCCTCCATGCCCCTCAAAGAACCACTTTGCCTTTTCTTCCTCGCTCAAGCCCTCGGGCGGCTTGGCAAAGTACGGCCACGCGTACACGGGCGTGTTCGGCTCGGATCGCCAGCTGTCCGCAAACGATCCCACGTCGACAGCGTCGAACCCAATGTCCTCGACAAACGCCGACACCTTCGCCTTGGCGTCAGCATCGTCGCCGGCAATGGGCAGCGCCGAGCGCCCGGGGTGACCCTTGGGGCGGGCGAGGTTCTCGAGGTGCTTGAAGTAGATGTTGTTGAACGCCTTGACGAGACGCGCGGACTTGAAGCGCCGCTGGAGCAGCTCGCTCGATGTGATTTCGCGCGCGTCAAGCTGCGGGAACCGGCCGTCGCGCTCCGGGTAGTAGTTGAGCGTTTCGACGACGATCTTGCCGGCAAAGGCGTCGGCGGGGAAGGCGGCGTCGTCAAAGGCGGCCTTCAAAGGGATGGAGAGGCTGACGATGTCGCTGTTGCGGATGGCGTCGGCGACCGAGACGGCGGTGGCCAGCGGGCCGAGGGCGGCGGCGGCGTCGGCGAGGGTGGCCGGGCCGCGCGAGTTGCTCAGGAGCACTCGGTACCCGGCGGCGACGGCGTGGCGCGCGACGACCGAGTTGATGCTGCCGTAGCCGATGAGCCCGATGGTTGTAGTCTTTGTCGTCGCCATGGCGCTGCAAGTGGTATATGTACGAGTCTGCGGTGATGTGTGGGCGGTGGGAGAGAAAGAGATCACTCTTTAAATATCGAAACTCTTTTTGGATGGAGTGCACTGTGGCTGCTGCAACTGCTTCGCCACCAGCGGCGGGAGCGCCGCATCCAATTACAAATTCGTAATTACAAATACTTTGCGGGACTTGAATGGCGTGCTCTGCCCGCAAAGATGCTCTGTTTCAATTCGCACGCAAGCACTCGAAACGAACTCGAGCGACAGACTTGCCAGAATGGTCTTAAGCCCAGCCAACAATCACCCTTTTCCGATGATAGGGGATTTACACTCCAAACAGTCAGCAAGGTTTCCCTCGTGGTTTTGTTCGTCTCGAAGTGAGCAAGCGTGAAACGCGTGACGAACACAGGTTCTGTCCGAACCGCCGCGAAGCGGAGAGCCATGCCAGCGGGAAGCGTGACGGTCTGTGGGTGGACGCCTGCGGTCGGCCCAGCTGCCCTTGTGTTGTTGTGTTGTTAGTGCGGTAGTCGTCAGCTCTGTCGTGGGCGGCGGCGCTCCTACGTGCTTCAAGGGCGGGGACTCCATCTATCGTTTACGATCTTGTCACTCCGTCTCTCTCTCGCTCGCACCATGTGTCTCTCATTTATACGTTACTGTAACGGTCCTGCACTGATATTTCAAAAATTACATGCATACTAGCGTCCTCGGATTTCGACAGTCAACTTTCCTTATTGTCCACACCAAGCCATTGGAAGGTTGAGCACGCCAGTGACTTTTGGTCGGCGACAGGTTGCGGGGTGTGAATGGCATGCCATAACGTGTAGAAGAAGCCGCTTCGAGGAGAGTCGCCCACCATAAATTGGCAACAGAGTGAACAGACACGCTCATCGCTGCCTTTTCCGTCCCAGGCCGACAACGTCACAAGAATCTGTCCCACCCAAGCTGCTGACCTTTTGTCTCCTCCCTCATGCCCTTCATTTTCGATTCCCCTCCTCCCTTGGTATGAACCAGGAAAGTCTTCACGGTTGCATGCGTTTTTGCTTCTTTATTACCTTTGCTTTCCGTCGAATCATAAAAATGTTCTATCACGCAAATGTTTGCAGTCTATGCCCCGTCGTCGCTGTTTCTCTCTCGCGCAGCAGTTCGGCTCGAAAGGTCGGTCGAAGTTTCCAGCCCCTGTAAACTCGCTGCTTACAATTGTCGCGAAAGAAACATGGATTTGTCGGCCGCGGCGATGAGTCAAGCGTTCAAGAAGAAGGCTGTGCGCGAATTGTCAGGTGTCACTGGGAACAAGGTCCCTGAAACGGCGAAAAGGCAATAGATCTCTTCTCTGTGTTCATCGATTGGAGCTCTAGTAGCGAGATCCAGTTCAGTGAGTAGACAGGAGCACCTATGGACCGCACGCAGTTAGCATCACAATGTCCATGAACCATGATGGCACCAACTTCAACTTTTTAAGGGTTCCCATGAAGCAAGTCCAGCCGAAGTGCGTGACGGTCCTGCAGTGGTGGCAATTGCGTGCGGCGGGCTGCAGCATCGTCACGGAATGGTACACCAGCGCCGCAATAGACGGCACACGCACGTGGCGGTGCTGCATGGTGGGCGACAGCGTCCGTGGCAGCGGATGGCATCAGTTTCACGAGATGGGCAAGTGACGGGAATTTTGATGAATCACCGTTGCGCTCTCGCCTCCCACAGTCACTGCGGTTCCTGCGGGAAGTATGGCTGGCTGTGGCTGTGACCTCAAGTCGGTTCGGCCAACAGGTAGGTACCTCCTGTGCGACTGTTGCCAACCGTATTGTGCGAGGATTCGCTGTAGTGGCAGTAGGAGTTCTAGGGGGCGGAGGAGGTGTGGGAGGAATCGCTCCAGGCGGAGGAGGTGGGGGAGGAATCGCTGCCGGCGGAGCAGGTCGGGGAGGAATTGTTGCGACGACAGCTGTAAGGACAGCAAAGAGGGCAAGAGCGAGCGCGAGCGCAAGCGTGGGTTTGCAGCCGATGGCAGCGTTCCGACGGCGGCCCCGTCGTGCAGAGTACCCCGTTGGCGGGGACGGCCGACTGGGCGGCGGTTGGCAGGAGCAGGAGACTCCAACTCACTTTAAGTTATTATTATTGTTCTTGTACCGAACAAAACCAAAAGAGGGGGACAGAGAGTGGAGACAGATAGAACGAGAGGCTTCGGGGCTTGTTTTTTCTTTTTCTTCTCTGTCTTCCTTTCTTTCTCCTTCTTCCTCTTTGCATTTTTTATCAATTTTCGTGGATTTCAAACTAATAATAACACTAACTTCGTTTTGTCTCTGCAAGGAAAAGTGAGACACACACACGGCCGTCTCATGGCAACATCGCCGACCAACGACGCCCCACCACTGCGACAGACCGGGCTGCAGCCGTTAGCCCCCGTGCGGCGCATCTGGAAGCGGCTTCTGCTGCGCGCGGGATACGCCAGAGCGCCAACTTTCCTGCAGATCTTGTCCTCTGAGCTTCTCATAACAGAGATCTGCCTTCACCTTGCCGATCTGCGCACTCGCTACCTGCTCGCCACCCTCTGTCGGCGCCCAACGATCCAGGCCCACGCCATTTGCAGCATGCGTGCCGCTGCGGGTCTGAAAGAGTCGGACAACTTTGCGATGCTCCGTTTTTGCCAAAAGCACTTGCCCGCGGACAAATTCAGTGGACTCTACTCGAGCAGGCTGATTGACCACAGCGCCTACCGCAAGGATACTATGCGATATCTTCAAAAATGGAAGAAAAGTGGGCTCCCGCTCAAGTACACTGAGAGTGCACTCGACTTCGCCATCAAATACGGCCGGATCGACGTCGTAAAGTGGTGGATTGCAAGCGGGCTCGATGTCAAGTACAGCGAGTGGGGAATGGACGCGGCAACGATCGAAGGAGATATTGAGATGCTTCAGTTCATGAAAGACTGCGGACTTCCGCTCAAGTACTCCGCGGATGGAATCGACAAGGCGTGCCTGAAAGAACGAATCAAGTCCTTGAACTGGTGGAAAGCGAGTGGGCTCGAACTAAAGTACTCGCATAGGGCCTTGGACAACGCCTGCCGCACCATGTTCGGAGAAGATATTTTGAACTGGTGGCGCGACAACAATCTCGAGTTTCTGTACTCTGAAAACGCGTTTCGCGCAGCTTCATTGAGGTGCGACGTCGAAATGTTGCAGTGGTGGAAAGACAGCGGGTTGGAGCTTTGGTGTGATGTTACAGTGCTCATGGATGCTGGTTTCGCGAAGGTCCTGGACTGGTGGAAAGATCGTTCAGGCACCGACTTTGTTGAGCAGGTGCTGAGGGATGAAGGGTGGAAGCAGTTTATGCGGGAAGACGCTCGCGAAAAGAAGAGGATGGACGTTGTCGAGTGGTGGGACAAGCACTGAAAGAAGATACAGGAATCCGGCCTCTTCGTTTTGCCAAACGCTGCGGGGTTTTTTTGTTTGTCCACTGCCCAGAAGAAAGGTGGGAGGTTACTGGACTCAGGTTTATCTTTCCCTGATTTGCCATGCAGCAGCTCTGCAGTGAATAATTGAAGCGGACGGGTTATTGAAAACTTCTTTTTCGTAGTGTCGCCGCACATGTGCTTTTATCCTTTCGATAGGAGGTTGAAGGAAAAGATTTTAGGTGAATTTCCACCTTTTCACCCGATCAGCTGCAGCCGCTTATCAGACTTCTTTTTTTCTGTCCTTTCTTGTTTTCTGTTGGCATCATTGAGTTGTTCTGTCCGGCCTTTTTCTCCTTCGCGGTCCACCGCGGGGACACTCACTGTCTTCCTCAGTGTATATTGTCGGCCGAAGCTAATCGGAGCGGGCCAAAAAATGTCCCCTCTCTTTTATTCTCCCCGTTTGCTATGATCCCCGCGTTTGTTTCTGCTCATTTCGCTTGCACATCGATATATAAGAAGGAATTCAATGCTGGAGTAATTCGATGTTGAAGGAACAAACCGATCGTCTTGAACGAATCATAAGCAACGCAACACAGCAACAAATACCACTCAGGAAATGGCACGAGCAGGTGAAGAGCGGCAAAGCAGCAAAAAAAAAAGCAGAAACGAAGAGATACCGCAAGGAAGCGGGAGAAGTTGGTATCTGCAATGAAACAAGGACTAAGGGATCTAAACTGCATTGCTTGAGGTGGGATGTGCATTTCCCCCCCTCGTCCCGCGTTCGGCCTCCTCCTCTCTTTGATTCATTCGAAATGCTTGCTTAACTGCTTCCTCGCGGCCTCCCCTGCCAAGCCTGAGATCGTTTCCGCGTCGTCGCGAATCTTGTGAAAACTCGAACAAAGTCACGTGGCAAGTTAACTCAGTCTTTGAAGCCAAAAACTAGA
The DNA here is from genome assembly GCA_025765615.1 of Zopfochytrium polystomum. NCBI lineage: Eukaryota > Fungi > Chytridiomycota > Chytridiomycetes > Chytridiales > Chytridiaceae > Zopfochytrium > Zopfochytrium polystomum. Next base: position 23,714 of record JAIVFJ010000445.1, read on the forward strand.
CTCATTTCCAAACCTCGCTGCTCGCCATTGTACCGAAAAGAAATGAAGATTTGTCTGGGGCGGGGTCGTTGAGTCACGACGGGCGAACAAAATCGTGGGCAGCTCGAATTGTCATCTGCTTTGCACAACCCATTTGATTGAATCACCGTTGCGTTCTCGCCTCCCACAGTCACTACGGTTTCTGCGGGCAGTGTCGCTGGCTGTGATTGGGACCTCACGGCGGTTCCGCCAACATGTCTGAGATTGGCTCTAGCCGCTGCAATGGCGTTGGGATTTGCAGCGGTCGGAGGAGGTGGTTGGGGAAGAAGAGGAGCGGTGGAGGAGGTGGTGGGGAAGGAGGAGGTACCGGTGGTGGGGGTGGAGGGGGTGGGGGAGGAATCGTTGCGGCGACTGTTGAAAGGACAGCAAAGAGGGCAAGTGCGAGCGCGAGCGCAAGTGTGAGTGCGGCGGATGCGAAAGCAGAGTTCCGACGGCGGCCCCGCCCAGAGGACCGCGTCGGCAGCGACGGCGACGGCGACAGCATGGACAGTGAGTGCGGGGGACGGACGCAGTGGAGCCAAAAAAAAAAAAAAAAAAAAAGGGGGGCCGCACGGCGCGTTTTGTCTGCAAGAAGGGTTTGTTGTTTTTTCCTCTCTCTTTCTCTCTCTCAAACTTTGTCATAAAGAGTTGCGGAGAAAAGACCAGACAAACAGAACAAGAAGAAAGAGGCTCAGTTGCAAAACTTGAAGAGACAGAGTTCGAACCCCTTTTTGGACGCCTTTTTTTTTTATTCTTTTTCTGTCTTCCTCTTCTTGTTCCTGTTCCATTTTGCGATAAATCCACGTTGTTTTTCTGGATCGCGAGTGAATTTCTTTCTCTTTTTCTTTTCTTTTTTCTCTTTCGTCTCGGGGGCACCTTTTTTTGCGGCGACCCCAAAAGACACAACAACAACAACAACACCCGCCTTCAGTCAGTTCCAATGACGTCGTACTTGTTGGGATCATCATCATCATCATCATCAGCGCCGTCGCCGTCGAGCAGCAGTGCAGGCGCAAAGGCCACCACCTCCCGACATCCCGGGGCGCAGCCGCTTGCCCCTATGCGGCGCATCTGGAAGCGTCTCCTTCTGCGCACGGGATACGCCAAAAACCCGACCTTCCTGCAGATCTTGTCCTCAGAGCTCATCGTGTCCGAGATCTGCCTTCGCCTCGCCGATCCGCACGCTCGCTACCTGCTCGCCAGCCTGTGTCGGCGCCCAACCATCCAAGCCCACGCCCTCTGCAGCCTGCGTGATGCCGCTGGTCTGAAGGACTCGGACAACTTTTCGATGCTCCGCTTTTGCCAAAAACACCTACCCGAGGAGAAATTTAACGGCCTCTACTCGAGCAACCTGATCGACAACAGCGCCGAACGCAAAGATACTGTGAGGTATCTTCAGAAGTGGAAGGACAGTGGGCTCCCGCTCAAGTACACTGAGAATGCCCTCACCCGCGCGATCGACTGGGGCCGGATCGATGTTATCAAGTGGTGGATTGCAAGCGGGCTCGATGTCAAGTACAGCGAGTGGGGAATGGACGTGGCCACGATAGAAGGAAATATTGAGGTGCTTCAGTTCATGAAAAACAGCGGACTTCCCCTCAAGTACTCGGCGAACGGCATCGACAGGGCGTGTCTGAAATTGCAAATCAAGTCCTTGGACTGGTGGAAAGCAAGTGGGCTGGAGTTAAAGTACTCCCACAGAGCCTTGGACAACGCCTGCCGCACCCTGTTCGGCGAACGCATTTTGAACTGGTGGCGCGACAACAATCTCGAGTTCCTGTACACCGAAAACGCGTTTCGGGCGGCGTCGTCGAGGGGCGACGTCGAAATGTTGCAGTGGTGGAAAGACAGCCGGTTGGAGCTTCGGTGCGACGTCACGGTGCTCATGGATGCTGTTAACTCGGAAGTCTTGGACTGGTGGAAGGATCGTTCGGGCACCGACTTTGTTGAGCAGGTGCTGAGGGATGAAGGATGGAAACAGTTTATGCGGGAGGACGCTCGCGAAAAGAAGAGGATGGACGCTGTCGAGTGGTGGGACAAGCACTGAAAGATGCTCTGGTGTGGCCACGGCGGTTGGGATTTTGTTTATGACCCAAGTGGGAAATAGTGATATCCATATTCAGGGAATGGCAGAGATTGTCTGAAGGCCATGAAGTTGTTCGACCTGCCCACGGTTTCAATTCTGCAACTTCGCCTCTCACTCCCCATTCACTTCATAGCGAAGCAGTGCTTCGTCGGCCGAGGTGGTAGGTCCGGCGGTCAAAGCGGCGGCGACCATCGCGTGGTACTCGCTGCCGAGTGTGCTTTCGACAAAGATGGCCTGGCCGTCAACATGCAACATCTGTCGTGAAATGGAAAATAGTCCTGACATCATCAAAATGTTGCAGTGGTGGAAAGATAGTGGGTTAGAGCTTCAGTGTGATGTTACAGTTCATGGATGCTGGTTTGGCGAAGGTCCCGGACTGGTGGAAGGATCGTTCGAGCACAGATTTTGTTGTGCTGGAAACAGTTTATGCTCGCGAAAAGAAGAGGATGGACGTTGTCGAGTGGTGGACAAGTACTGAAAGGAAATACTGCACGATGAAGTTCCGAGTGAGGCAAGCAACCACCGTAATCCGGCCTCTTCGCTTTCTGAGATTATGTAAAATGCAGCCTCTTCGTTTTGCCAAAGTTGAGATAATGTTTATCGTTCAAGGGGAATTAGTTCTCTCCCTGTCCAGTATGTATCTCGGCTCACAGTTCGGAGATCAGCCGGAATTGAGGAATTCTTTTTATTTGTGGCTCAACACTAACACTCGGCACTCCAGCACCAGTTTTGCAGTAAATACATACGTGTAATTCAGCCGTCTCGCAGTTCCACACACATGTTCTTTAATTCTTTCGAGGAGTGCACCGGTTCGGAAGAACATTTCGGTGGATTCCCACTTTTCACCAGACAAACCAAAGAAGGCACTCCCTTTCAAACTGAACTTCGCGTAGCGGCCTTTTTCTCTCTTCGTTGTTTCTTACCTTTTTTGTGGTTGGGTTTTGATCTCCATTTTCTCGTCCACTCACCGGCTTTCGCTCGCGCGTTTCGAACCGTCCATATTTCCGCGGAAGACGATCGGAGCGCGGAGTCCAGCACGGGCCTCTCCCTCTCTCTCACTCTCTCGCGCCGATCGGGCCGAACATGCTGCGTAGTGCGTTGGAGCGGGCCTGTCTTGCCCGCCTTTGCCGACTCGGGCTGTCGTCGCTCAACGGTGGCGGCGGCGGCAAGAGTGGGTCATGTGGCGGCGCCATGCGGTGCTTGGTCAGCACCGTTGATCATTCCGTCTGTCTATCGGGGAAGAAGAAAAGTTCCTTCCCGTCGGCCTCCGTCACCTCCTCCTGCCCCGTCCGCCTTCTGCCCCTCCCCCACGCTCGCCGCCACCGATATCTGTCCACAATGACCGCCGACACCGCCGCCGTCAACGTCGATGCCTTCATCGCGTCCTTCAACGAGGCCTACGAGCAGAAGCACAAGGCCTTCGAAGACAACTTTTGGGCCACCAAGATGAACCTAAAGGGCGCTTCGACCGGTGAGTTCATGCGTCATGACCGGCTCATGGCTCCTTCTGGACCACTCCCACTCCTCTTTTGATTCGCATCCTTTCGATCTCACCCTCCATACCGTCTTCTCATCATTCAGCCGACCTCACGCGAACCAAGACCGACCTCGACGTCTTCCTCGGCGACGAGGCGATGCTCACTCGCGTCAAGGCGCTCCTTGCCCGGTCCGACCTGACCGCCGACCAGCGCAAGACCCTGACGCTTTTTGAACGCACATTCGCGTGCTACATCATCCAAGACCCCGAGGCGCGCCGCCTGCGCGAGCAAATCACCGAACTCGAGGCCAAGCTGGAAGAATCGCGCAACAGGATGAAGCTCGGCTACACGGACCCGGCCACCGGCGAGTTCGTCAAAGCCTCGAGCGCCCAGCTGCGTAACAAGATCCGTACGTCGCCCGACGAGGCGCTGCGCAAGGCGTGCTACGAAGGGATCAGGACCATTGGCAAATTCGTCGCCCCCGAGTTTGCCGAGATCGTCAAGCTGCGCAACAGGCTTGCCCGCAAGCTCGGGTACGAGTGCTTTTACGACATGAAGGTCACGCAGGCCGAAGGTTTCGGCAAGCACAGGCTTTTTGAAATCCTGGAAGGCCTCGAGAAGGCCTCGCGCCCCTTGCTCGAGGCCGCGAGGGAGCGTCTCGCAAAGGAAAAGGGCGAGGACGCTCTCAAGCCGTGGAACACTTCGTTTGCACTGGCCGGAGACATCACCACCGAGATGGACCCGTACTTTCCCTTCGAGAATGCCGTGTCGGCGTGGGCGCGCTCGTTTGCCGCCATGAACATCACCTACGCCGGAGCCACGATGAACCTGGACCTCTGCGACCGGGACGGCAAGTACACGAACGGCTTCTGCCACTGGCCGCAGCCCGCCTGGCAGTCCTCTTCGGCATCTGGCCGCGGCTGGGTGCCTTCAGTCGCCAACTTCACGTCCCTCGCGACGCCCGGCCAGGTCGGCAGCGGGCAGCGCGCGCTCGAGACGCTGATGCACGAGGGCGGCCACGCGGCCCACTTTGCCAACGTGCGCCAGCCGTCGCCGCTGTTTTCGCAGGAGCGCGCGCCGACTTCGGTCGCGTACGCCGAGAATCAGAGCATGTTCCTCGACTCGGTCGTCGGCGACGCCGCGTGGCTGGCCCGCTACGCGCTCGACAAGAACGGGAATGTGATGCCGTGGCACCTCGTCGAGAAGAAAATCCGCGCCGGCCACCCGTACGCCGTGCTGGACATGCGCGCAATGCTCGCGGTGCCGTTCTTTGAGCGCCGGCTGTACGACGCCCCGGAGTCGGACATTACGCCGGAAAACATTTTGGTCATGGCCGACGAGGTCGACGTGGCCATCCAAGGCGGTCCGGTCGGTCGCCCGCTCATGATGGTCCCGCACATTCTCTCTGACGAGGTTTGTATATTTGAACTACCGCAACTTCGCGCTATTTTTCAGCTGCCTGAGAAACGAACTAATTGCGCTTCATTTATCCACCCCCCTTCCTCCAAGTAGAGTGCCGCCTACTACCACGGCTACGTGCTGGCGGAAATGTCTGTGCACCAGACTCGCGCGCACTTCCTTCGCAAGTACGGGCGCATCGTGGACGAGCCGCGCGTCGGGACGGACCTGACTAAGATCTACTGGGAGGCCGGCAACTCGCGCGTGTTCCTCGACCTTGTGGAAGAGATGACTGGCGCGCCACTGTCGGGCGACGCGTGGGTGTCGGACCTGAAGGAGGACCTGGAGGAGAAGGTCGCGCGCGAGAAGAAGGAGTACGAAGAGGGCGCGGCCGCGGGACCTAAGTTCAAGGACGGAGACAAGGTCGACCTCGACATGAGGGTGCGGCTCGTCCACGGGGACGACGTGATTGCGGACAGCGAGGAGCTGGGCGGCGGGTTGATTGAGGCGTGCGATGTGTTCAAGACGTGGATGGGCAAGGCGTTTGCGGCGAACTGAACCTGCGCAACGCGGCGAAAACCCGCCCGGGCAACACTAGAGAGATCCGCGGGCGCCAGCGAGTGTTTCGACTTTCTTGATTATTGATGTTGTCAAGGTTGAAATGAATTCAAGTCCTTCCCACAATTTTGAGCGAGGGCACCAGAACGTCTCCCTTTTCGAAATTATTAATAGTGGTGAGGTGTTTCTCGTTCAAGACAGCATTCGCCGATGCCCCCTCTCATAGGACCACTTCGGCGAAAACTGGATTCTTCTGTGAAACGGACTCCTCATTCCGCGGAATTTTCTGATACAGCATCACAATTTTCTGGGAGTCATCCTTGCTTTGCCTTTAATTTGCCCACCGAGGCGTCATATGGCAATGAGACAGACACGTGTCACACTTGAGGACAAACACTTTCACTCACACACACTTCCCATTCTTTCACACACTCTCGCGCGCTTCCGCCCAACCAAGCTGGTCTTTCCCTCCCGCCCGCATCAGACGTCGTCGAAATCGTCCCCGTCCACGAGAACATTGTCCGCGTCGACGGAATTGGACCCTGACGTGATCACTTCGTCGTGCTCCGAGAGTCCCTGCGCGGAAATACACCGCAAGTTAGAGCGATGAGCCAAGAAGGGGGTCGCACGCCCTCACACACAGCAACACAAACGAAACAAAGCGAAACCAGAGAGGTCGCTCACTTCTGTCAACCCGCTGCCGGCACTTCGGTGCGGCAGTCCATTGGTTACTGCGGGTGAGGTTGGCGGAGAAACAACTGACGGTGGCCCTCCTGCAGCGCCACCAGACAGAGGTGGCGGACCGTTGGGGTACTTCTTTTTCAGCTCTGCAAAGAATTAATAGAAATCCGGAGCAAGAATCAGCTCTAAATGGCTTGGCAAAGAAGTTTCCGAAAACGACAAGCGCAATCAATGCTCGTACCAGCGATGAAGTCAAACTCCGCCATTTCTTTGAATTCCAGGTACTCCTTTGCTGGGACTTTCTTTTCTTTTCGCGAGTTGGCCATCGCTTCGAGCATCAGGCCGTACCCAACGTCCGGGAACAGGTTCTCGTACGCGGCGGAATCTGCAAGGCTGTCCGCAACCTTCTTCTTTCCGGATTTCACGAGGGACTCCCGCCACAGCGCCACTACACGCGGAATCTGCGACGGCGCGTACGTTCGCGCTAAGAGGGCGGCTTCGGCGATTCGGTCGGTTGCGATCAGCACGTCGATGGCCGCCGTCATGTCCCCCAGCATCGTGTGGCAAAGGAATGCGATGTTTGTTTTTCCTTTCTCTGTCGCCATGGCAGCAAGGTCCGCAAGCCCTGCGGCGTCACCCGACGCTTGGAACAACAGGAGAAGCGCCTCGAGGTCGCGAGCCTTGCGAAGACAGGCTTCGGCCAGTTCAAACTGCCACGCCGCCAGGGCTGCGTCGCCGACAGTCTTCCATTTCTCTTCACGGTCCAGCTCGCTCGCGATAGTGTGAGCAATGTCTAGCTTGTTCAGCTGAATCGCGAGGTCGAATCGGTGCTCTGCATCTGTTGAAACTGCTAGCGCCTCTTCCTTCATGTCTGTTTGTCAATCCCGCCAAAAGGTTTTAAAACGGTCAGTGAAATATTTGGGCTTCATCAACAAAACCTACTCTGCGCCTCTAGGAATCGGGCTACGCGATTCTTCTGGTCGGCCGGGACCATCGGCAGAATTTTACTGGCCGCTTCGAGGTCTCCTCGCAAAATCTGAGTTTGGTATTCAATCAAGCTCAGGGGAAGCGAGTACGCGAACACGTTCAGGTCCTTGTCGGCCACGTAAATTCGATTGTCTCGCGGAATGTACCCGAGGAGGTAAACTGGGCTGTTTTAGAAAGAAATGCGATGTCAAAAGAATTGGTCGTCGCTCGAACTGCTCTTACGTGTCGAAGTGGCTGATGGTGGAGGACGTGCCACCGACAAGATAGTTCAAGCGATTGGCTGAGTTCGTGTAAATGAAGCAGTCTCCAACCCAGCAGGCGGTCTTGACGCTGCGGAAACAGACCAATTAAGCGACTTAGAGTCCCACAATGTCAAGAGGGAAAAAGGAAACGGTTTGAGGAACTCACGTCTCAGAGACCTCGGCGATAAATTCAAACGCCTCCTCAATACCTTCCTCGCTCAGTGCAGCTACACCGCCCCGTTCAAGCACTTGCTGGAATGCAACCCGATTGAACTTCAAAATGTAGGTTGTATCTTCGCAAGAAATGGCGACAAGCTCCGACTCTGACCACGTGACAGTCTTAGCAACAACGTCCACGCGACGAACACAGACGCCAGTTTCCCAATCATAAAAGTTGAGGAATGAGCTGCCACGAACGCCAAGCAAGGCACCGCCGAAAATTCCCTCAGCAGGGTAGGTGGGTTTGATTGACACGTTCGTCTTTTCTTTGAAATTTTTGAACAGGCGAATCTTCGACGTTGACTCCCGAATGGCGTATTCGTTCGAGTCGAGAGCCCACACAAATTCAAGAGCGCTGCCAAACTCCTTGTTTCGCCAAGCAATGGCCGTGTAGATGATCCATTCTCCGTCGCCACATACAACGACAAAACTGCATCAAAAATGAGCAAAAGGTAAGGGAAGCAATGTACCCACCGTCCGTTTGGACTGTGCTGGAGTGTTTGAGGGTAGATTTCACAGCTTCCAAGCTCTTTGATCTGCAAGGCAAGGCGTTCTCCGTCCTTGAAATTTTCGTCCGCAGAAGCTTTCAAGTTTGCAGACTTGATTTCATTGTGCCTTGCCCAGATAAGCTTTCCGCTGGTGTCCATACTTACGGCCGGCTCCTCTCGTCCCATCTGTCAATGAGGGTAATCAGAAGAACAATGACTCTGCAAACTCTCGTGGCCCGCGACTCACTTTTATGATGATGGATCCTTCATCGTAGCCGAACGCCAAATCGTTAATCCCTTTCATGTACCCGACAGCCCAAACTCGCTCCATTCCATAGTTTAGAGTGTTCTCCAGTCGGTACGTGTTGGCATGCCAGATTCTAACGGTGCCTGTCGGAATCCATTGGACAAGTTTGTTACCACGGATGCCAGCAGTGAAACGAGTAGTCGAATGCGAAACCCACCATCTTCACTTCCAGAAATGATGATTGGAAGTTCTGGGTGGAAAGCCGTGACCGTTACGTTTTGAAGATGACCTTCCAGTGTTTGGACGCACGTTTTGTTCTGGTAATCCCAGACCTTGACAAGCCTGGCAAGCACGTAAGCGCTTTACATCGCACACAGGTTTGCACAGGCCAAAACAAAAGAAACTCAACTTGTCATCTGCACCGCTAACAAGGTAAGGTTTGTCCCCACCGTGGTAGTAATCGATGCAGTTGACGCCTTTTTCATGCCCCTCAAGTGTGTAGTTTGGAATGCTTGATCCAAGGGACCAGACCTGTCGGGAGAATTATGAGAGTCCCGACTTTGATTAAATTCGACAACCTTAATGGTTTTATCCAACGAAGCACTCGCAAATGTGTTCAAGTCTTTCGGATTGAAGACGATTTGCATGACAAAGTGGCTATGACCTTCGAAAACCTAATCGCGAACCAAGTTACAAAAAGTCGCTGATCAATCACTTCAAATTTCATGGCTAACTGTACCATAACGTTGCGCCATCCCTTCTCCCAATCCCAAAGCTTGATGAGCATATCGTCTGAGCTCGAGAGAATGAAAGGCTGGGTCGGATGCACAGCAACGTGCCGAATGTAGTCGGAATGCGCCTCAAAAGCTGTGACCTTCTCGTGGGTTTGGTAGTTGAAGACGCGAAGGTGCATGTCGTCGGAACCAGCAACAAGCCACGACTTTCGCGGGATGAACTTGGCCGCACGGACTACAAAACGAGATCGCGCAACAAGCGCGTTAAAAACGAATTTGCGATGCAGGCTGAAACACGCCGAATACCCGGAAGATCAGTTACTTCGAAAGTCTTGACAAGATTTTGGGTTTCATGATTCCAAATGAGGACATTGCCGTTGTAAAGAGCTGAAAGGATCCATGGCTCCGTAGGGTGAAAGTCCACAGCCTTAACGCGGTCAGATCGGTTGGAGAATTTCCGCTGTTTCGCAATTCGCACAATGTATCAGTCAAATACGTCTCAGAACAAACGCCACTTTTTGCAACCTTGATGTCCAGTCGGAGTGGCTGAGTGCAGAGAGAATGATCAGATCATATACTTGAACACACGATCTGTCAGTTAGCTCGGAAGGGAGGACTCACCATGTGGATCTAGGACAAAGCGGGGTTATAGAAACTTTAGATCTGCTGGGTGATCGCGACCAAGATTCAGTGGAAATGACCGGGTGAGAGACTGAAGACGGTGGGATGTGATGCCACGCCGGCGACGCGTTCACGCTCTACTAGCAGTTCATCCATTCAACCGCGAATTCGCTTTTGCACGGGAGAATTGCCACGTCGTCGTTGGACAGCTGGTCAACCAATCGTAATCCGACATGTCCTCGCAGCGCAGCCGCCACTACCAGATGCAACACCCGCCTCCACACCGCCGTCTTCATCAGCGCCGGCGCCGTTGCCGCCGCCGTTGTCACTCGCGAGGCTGTGTCGGCGGCCCCGCCGATCGCGCCGGCGTGATCTGCGGCCTCGTGAAAGCCGTCAAAGCGGCCATCGCGCGACGCCCACAAACACAAACCACGCACAAACACACGCACACACACACACACGCACATTCGATTTCAACAACGACAGCACCGACTCACCACAATCACCACGCGCGCGTCTGCTTCTGCTGCTTCTGATGCCGCTGCTGTTGGTCACGGTCGGGTGAAGGACGAATAGGAGGCCACACGATCTGGGAGGGTCGTCGGTTCGGCCGCCAGACTTCTTCCAGCAGTCCTTTTTTTTTTCAAAATTTTCTAACCCAACGTCGTTTTCTGCTTCCTTTGCGACGGCGAAAGTCCCGTCCCTTCTCAGCCGTCACTTCAAACATGAGAGAGTCTAAATCTCGCTTAAACGAGACAGCTTCTTTTCACGTTCTATGAGAAATCAACAGGTGAAATACTCTGAGAGCGTTACGTCTCGCGTGGGCTTTGGGAGAGTCTTTACCGTTCTCACACGGCCGATTTCCGGCGCAGAAACGGATATTTGTCGGCCTCGGCCAGCACTGGAAACTCCAACGGCCTGGGTAACCACCTTGGTTGCATCTGGGACTCTTCAAAGAGGTTGAAACCGTTTCCGTAACCATCGACAGTGCTGTCACGGCAGTGAGTCTGCCTTTTCTATCTCGATCAATTTAGTGTCCCAGCCTCTCGCAGATACTTTCGATCGCATCCCTTTGAGCGCAGTCCTTCAGAGAGCGGCATTGACTTCCTCTTGAGCAATATTATTGCCAGTGCTCGCAACGGAAGACAAGTTTGGTTTGTGATTGGGAACCTTTTGTTTGGTGGGCGACGACAGTCACCGTGTGCGCTCGTTTGTTTATTTGATCTAAGTTGACGCTGAGCGATTATTCTATTCCCTCATTGAGCATATCTCGTTCAAAGAAGCTGGGGTGCGCATCATAATCGGAATTTCTCTACAAAGGCTTTGTCGCAGCTGCAACTGCGCGAAAATCTGCACCAGCAGATGCGGCGCGGTACAGGTCCATGTTGCTTTCGGTGGCAACTCGGCTGCAGCCCAGCTGTCAGGAGGGTTGTGGTCGTTCTTCACCATTTGACAAACTGGCAAGCACAATCAAGATCCATGCGGCCCTTCACAAGTCTCCAGACGCCCGCCGCCGCCTCGCGAATGGGGTTGCGGTTCTCGGCTGGCCGGTTCGTTTCGTCAGCCAGCCGTCCGCCGCCACCATCGTCAAAGCCGCACATTGCCGCATTCCTCGGATCGCTTTCGCCAGCGCGCATCCCCAGAGGTGAGGAAATTAGAGAGTGTCGGCAGCCGTGCCCCATGTTCTCGGACTTGCCGCCGTGCTGACTGCTTGCCAACTCATTATGCCCCCAAGAGAATATGGAACAATCCTTTTCGCGCAGTAGTGGGCCTGGTGGACAGAATGTGAACAAGGGTATTACAATGGCTGGATGATGCGGGACCAACGCTCAACCGAACCGTGACACCTCAAATAAGTCAATACGAAGGTTGAAGTTCGATTCTCCCTTGACGACGCGAAATGGATTCCGCCAGAAGTTCGGGAGCGTATGAGAATCATGGTGAGGTTTATATCTTATTTTGCAACCAAGGCTTACACCGGTCTAAGCCTGGTGCTCGTGTCAGCAAGGATGGCCAGGCAAGGAATTGTCATGAACGCTTCTTGACCAGCTTAAACTTGACTCTTCATACAAAAAAGTACATTGTCACATCGGACCGGCACAGAACGCAATCCCAGAACGTGGACGACTGCTTCGCAAAGCTATTTGCCAAGATTGTCGAGGCGGGTGAAATCGAAAACCCTAAGGAGACATCTGAGGAGACCGTGAAGCGCATTCAGAAATTGTGAGACCCGGTCCGCTCCCAGCTGTGGCTCTTCAGCATAGACTCGTTCCTTTCCACTACCATTCACTTCCCTCACCTCGCCCTCGCTTCCACTTCGTGAGCCCCATTGGCTTATCTTCGTCATCCCTCTACTTCCAGCAAAGCGGTCGAGAAGGAGATGCGGCACGCAGACAAGCGCAAAAGATCTTCTGTAAAGGCAAGCCGGCAGAGCGGGGGGTGGCGAGATAAAGGTGGAGACTACTGATGGATTGGCTGGCATCTGGTATTGTTGGAGCTGTCAAGCTTGTGCTGTGCAGGAAGAGGGGAGAAGATCGTTCACCACTGCAAAAACATAATTATGGCACAGATCGATTAAATACAGGAAGGAAAATTTCTTTTTTGGCGGGGCAGCACCGACAGGGCAGGCACCGCCAGCAGCAGCGAATAACACCCAAGACGCAGCAGCAGAGGTAGCCGCGGTGGAGCAGCAAGGGCAGCATGGCGGCCCCAGTGGATGAAAACAACGGATGGCAGGTGTGTGCTTGCGTGCGTCTATTTCGTTGTCGCCAAGCAAGTGCGCGTTCGGCGTTGTGAGGTTGAGGAGCGCAATGGCGCAGCGGAACGATCATGCCGTTTCTGCGCACGCAGAGGATGTCCGACAACAGAGGATCTGAGGATCGGGCTCGGTTCAGTGCAGATTTCTCGCGACACCAAGCGATTTGCGCTGCGATCCTCTGATCGTCCATTTTCGTGTTGTGCACATGAAACGGTCACCTCCGATTCGCACCGATCTCTTGTCTTCACTGCGCGATCGATTGCGCTGGCCGTGACCCATCGCGTACCATGCATATGGTTTTCAGTTTTCAGCGCGCCTCGCTTCCTCTTCAATTTTCGTGAACATCGCGAACCTGATTTCCTTTTCGTCCAGTTTCGTCAGTGCTTCGGTGACAAGGGCGAGGTTGAGGACATCACTGAAGGTGAACCGATTGTTTCGCATCCTCGATGTCCTTACCCATCCGTTGGCAGCCGACATCATCTCTGCCGTTGAATTCGACCACACGGGCGACTATCTGGCAACTGGTGACAAGGGTGGTCGCGTCGTCTTGTTCGAACGGAACGAAGGAGTAAGTGGAAGCACTGTTGCTACCATTGAACACTTACGCTGTTCCTTTAGCGAAAAGGATGCGAGTACAAGTTCTACACCGAGTTCCAATCACACGAGCCGGAATTCGACTACCTGAAGAGCTTGGAAATCGAGGAAAAGATCAACAAGATCCGGTGGTGCAAGCGACAAAACGCTGCGCACTTTCTCCTGTCAACAAACGGTAATATTTTAAATTGCTTATAATTTGCAGCTCACGTCTAATTGTTTGCCAGACAAAACAATCAAGCTGTGGAAGGTGTTTGAAAAGTCCATCAAGGTTGTCGCCGAGAACAACATTCCAGATGGAGTCAACCCAACTGGCCCTATCACTTTGTCCTCTCTGAAGCTTCCAAGGCTGATTCTCCACGATACCATGATTGCTGCTGTTCCACGAAAAATCTATCAAAACGCCCACGCGTACCATATCAATTCTATTTCAGTCAACTCCGACGGGGAAACCTATTTATCAGCGGATGACTTGCGGATCAACCTGTGGAATCTAAACATTTCTGACCAAAGCTTCAGTTAGGAATCTTTGCTCATTTGTGGTTTTGGTGCTTTGAGTTCTGACTGCCTGTTGTTGCCACCAACAGACATTGTCGACATTAAGCCAGTAAATATGGAGGAGCTCACTGAAGTCATCACAGCTGCTGAGTTCCATCCACTCGACTGCAACATTTTAATGTACAGCAGCAGCAAGGGCAACATCAAACTTGGGGACCTTCGTGAGGCAGCACTTTGCGATAGACACTCCAAAGGTATTAGAATTTGAATTTATCATTCATGCAATAACAGCAAATGGTTCAATTGCCCATTTCAGTCTTTGAAGAGGAAGAGGATCCCTCCACCAAATCCTTCTTTTCAGAAATCATATCCTCCATTTCTGACCTCAAGTTCAGCCATGATGGTCGCTACATTTTATCTCGTGACTATTTGACTCTGAAAGTCTGGGACATCAATATGGAGTCAAAGCCAGTGGAAACCATAAGCATTCATGAGCACTTGCGAAACAAGCTCTGTGATCTCTATGAGAATGATTGCATCTTTGATAAGTTTGAGGGCACATTTAGTGGCGATGGATCGTGAGTTCAGTGCTTTTGCAAATGAACAACTGATCTGACGGCAATGTATCCCTTTCAGGCATGTGCTCACAGGCTCTTACAGCAACTTCTTCCAAATTCATGGACTTCAGAGCAAGACCAACACAATCTTGCAGGCTGACAAGAGCGCTTTTAAAGCAAAGAAGGTTGCCGCAAAGAGCAAAATGGCCGCTCGGCGGGGCGTTTTGAGGCGGGATGAGTACTTCAACGCCGACAACTTGGACTATTCCAAAAAGATCCTGCACGCATCATGGCACCCGAGGGAAAACGTAAGTTTGCACAATATATCCTGAAATGCTAAAGCTACTGTTCTCTATCAAACAAGACGATCGCCCTGGCTGCCACAAACAACCTCTTCATCTTCCAGCAGTGATAGAAGAAGTTCGTGGCTCGCGTGTGCTGTATTTGCAGAATCCGCTTCGTTTCCACTCCATTTTTCTTTTCTTGTCTTCTTGGGGAAATTCAACACCATCGTTGTGGCTCTTGTAAGACATTCTCTTTTCAGTGTGAACTAGGGATGTGCAGCTGTTAAGTCAATAGGCTCAGCCACACCCTCATCCGCATCATCCTACCTCCACTATCCTTGCTTTTGTGCTTTTATAATACCGTTATGTGATTGTTGACAGGTGCTGCAGGAGGTGTTGAATTATGCTGATGGTGGTTTTCTCTTTGTATTTCCTTCCTTTTGGCTGAGACTTTGTCTAATTTGAGTAGTGATTTCGAATGGAATGCGATGGAAGGCAGCGAATAACTTGTCTTGTAACAGAGTGTACAGGTCGAAGCTCTGTTGTGAAGTGTGCAGCTATGAATGAGCTGACTATCAAGCTGGGCTATTTATATCTGGAGGGTTTGTCTCACTTGGCGCAGTGGAAGTTGTTATGAATCAACTTATGGAACTTTCTTTGCCTTTCTGACTTGTCTTGTCGGTATTATTGGTCTCATTGGTATAATTGTATTATTAATTGTTCTTTCTGGAATTCCTTTGAGTCTTGAGAAGGAAGACTCTCAAAAGGTATACAAGGGGGGATGGGGGACCTGTCCCATCCCTCAAGTGAATTATTGTTTACAATACAATCATCGCTCCTCTTAGCTCCTTGTCCTGTCCTGCCCTGTTCCTGACAGATGTGATTGTGGGGACAGGCGCAGAGTGCCTGTCTCTCGCCCATTTGCTGTGCCACTTGCCTGATGAAGGGGATACCTTGCAGGCAACAGTGGAGTTTGCAACTGTGCCTCCTACCGTTATCATGTCGATTCGCTGACTGGCAATAATATGCTCACTCTTCAAAAACCTGTTCAACAAAACAACTATGATAAGCAACACATCAAGCTGGCCAATCAAAGCGACAAAGACTCAGCTACTACACAGAGAAATCACCACACCAACTCTTACTATCCTGGTTATCTGCCTCTTCATATTGATTGAACAACAAACAGCAGGGCCCAAAAACCAACTGGATCCATCAACTTATAATCAATCTGCTAGGTGTTTTGCTCTTCTCTTTTGATATGCATCAAAGTAACTGCCTTTATCCTCTCAACATACAGCCACGCAGTCAGTCCTGTAACTCATTTCTAAATGCTTCGAGTCGGCAATATTCCTCTGCACATTCTTTCAGGATTCATCATTCTGTGAACAATACAGACATTTCAGTTTTTTGAGACCTGCACCACTAACAACTGCCACTGTGCCCTTTTAATAATACTTACTCATTTTCAACAGGGCACAACAAATTAGGGATTAATGATATGGTGTTTTGCTCACCTATCAACCCATGGAGTCGGCAGTTCAATTTCTGGATTCCCTGATACAATTATCACCGACATGGCCACCTTTTGAGATCAGAGTGTTTTCAACCACACTGCAACTCTCACCATCAAACATATTTGTGTTTGGGATGACCAATAGCTATCCAACTCAGCCAAGGACAAACACAAGACCGACAGAAGCCAAGATCAACCTCCACCACCACCACCACCTTCAGTAGTGTACACCACAGCAGCCCATTCCATCAACGTCCAGTGTAGGGGAAACTACAACTGAACGCTAAACTGGGACTCACACACCGTGACTACTATCTACCGGTATGGCGGCAGCGCTCGCCTAAGTAGAAGGAATTGGTCATCCCCTCTACACTCTACTCATCCTGGACAGACAGATATCGGAGGTGAAGCAGTCTGTCTACAGAGGCAGCTGACAGGCAGGAACTGCCTGTCCCTTTCCCTGTGCAGCCCGCTGGTCCCATGAAGGGATTGAAGTCCGTTTATGCAGGTGCTGTTGGTGATTGCGCCTGGCGTGTCAGAAGGGCACCAACAGACTTGAGTCGGCGTGGAGCGATAAAGCTTGTTTAGAGAGGTGAGCCCTTCTCTTGTTAAGAGCGAAGCGCCCTTTGTTGCCAAAGTAGATGGAGAGCCGATGCTCTCAGACAGATTGGTCTTGTTTAGAGTGCAGAGCACACCCTTTTCTTGTAAGAGCGAAG
>JAIVFJ010000446.1:0-40149 GCA_025765615.1 Zopfochytrium polystomum
TCTTGTCGCAGCTGCAGCCATGGCTGTGAACACTTCTGGTGTTGCAGCTTCTATTCTGACAGCATCTGGCTGCAGCCACAGCGCTGCTTCTCTTAGTACTGAGGATGATAAGCATGATGAAACTGTTGAAAGGAAGAAAGGTGAGTTGTTGGAGTTCATTTCTGCATATCAGCACTTGATTTATCTGTTTGAATTGACCTTCATTCCGCAGATAAGTGGATGGAGCTGATTCCAGACAATTGGAAGTGCAAAACCTGCGGACAAACGCATCCTTTCTTCCTTCATAAGGTCTCTTTGGTGCTTCTTTGGTTTAAATGAAGTATCTAACTTGAAGCACAGCTGCCGTCAGGCATCAGAAAGTAATGTTGCCAAGGATCTGTTCCACGAGATTCAATCAGCATTGCTCAAGGATATCACAGGCAATTTTCTCCCTCCGCACCCCACCGCGCCATAGGACCATTCATTGCTGTTGGACTGGAAGACTGTTCGTTCGTTGCTGTTGGACCGGGTCTCCAGGAGCTGCAGGCCCAGGGCATGCTTGGTGGCTTGTTTTTCTGCAAGCATGATGACGAGCGTCGCAACAGCGCCCGCAACCTGGTCTTGACCCTGTGTTTAGTCTTGCAAAGTTCAGCCTTCAGCTTGGCAAGTTTCTGCTTCAACTCAAAAAGGACTATCCAGATATTCTGTCCAAATCTGTGTTTGAGATGATGAAAGTACTGCTTGCTCAGCCATTGGAGAAGGTTGTTGACACTAAGAAGCTGTCTGTGCCTGTGGTGCATGTTGTGGATGCCCTGGATGAGTGCCGTGCTGTCAACAAGAGGCATGAACTTCTATCAGTGTTTCAGGAGCTGAACCAGCTGCTTCCGGCTAATGTGAAATTGGTAGTAACAGGACGCCCTGAAGCTGATATTGCAAAGGCCCTTGAGATGATCCCAATCCAAGAGATTGAGCCAACTGTTGAAGAGAACACGACAGACATGATTGAGTTCACAAAGGACTTCCTCAGGTCTTTGAATGCACAGTTGATGAGGGATCCAAGATTCTTGTGTCAAAGTCCTCTGGAATTTTTGTATGGCTTGCAGCTGCTTGCACAGTCCTGAAGATTCCCGTGCCGAGGTCACCACACTTGCGCAGATTGAAACCCTTCTTGCAGGAGACAAAATGGAAAGAAGTACAGACAGAATGTTTGAGAGAATCTTTGATGGTATTCTCCAGTCTGCAATGTTGATTCAGCACGAGTCCTTACTTCATGCTGTGCTTTCTATCATTGTTCTTGTGTATGAGCCTCTGACTGCTGCAGCAATCGTCTCGCTGCTAAACACTGGATCTGTGAAGAGTTGCCTCCGAACACTTGGCCCAGTCCTTGTGCTGGATACCTCCACAAGGAAGATTAGAATCTTCCATAAATCTGTGAAAGACTATCTGACAAGCCCTCACAGATGTAAGCAGTCTGTCCAGATTGACATGCAAAGTGGTCATTCGGAACTGGCAAGGCTGGCCTTATGAACGCGAACCTGAAATTCAACATGTGTGATCTTCCATTCTCAGCCTTTCACTCTGAGATTCATGACTTTGAAATGAGGGTGCAAAAAGCAATTCCTGAGCATGTCAGATATGCAGTGAAGCGCTTCTGGGAGCGCTGCATGGACTCATCAGCTGAAGCGCCTTCTCTCAATTTTGGTGACATGTCTGCCGCAGAGGCGTTGGCATCTAAGCAAGACACATTGCCCCAAACAAGACATCGATTTTCAGCTTTATGAGGAGGAAAGGCAAGAAACAGCCATGCCCACCAAAGCAAGATGTCTGAAAATATTGACTTCACAAATCCCCACTCAAGCTGGCACCAACAACTGCTACCTCAGTATTAATTAAGCAAACTTTGCTTGGTGAATTGCACACTTTTTTTTGCTTCACAATGGACATCATTATTTGAAAGCATGCAGCTTGCTGGACTGTCTGGATCTGGCGATTTCAGGAATGTCAATGCATTGACAAAGCTGTTTCCTGCCAGTGGGTATGAAAAACTGCATACTCTCATTGAGGATATTCAAAGGGTTCTGCAAAAGTTCCACCTTCCCCTCAAGGCATCTGCATTGCAAGTTTATTTCACTGTTGTTCCCTTTTCTCCAAGCGACTCTGAATTTTACAAAACTTTCCTTGGGAAAGTCCCACTTCATGTGTCTTGCCCAAGAGTGGTGAAGGGGCAACGAAATGGATGGCCCCCTTGCATGAGTACTCTTGAGGGCCACTCTGGCTGGGTAAAATCTCCAGCTTTCAGTCCTGACAGCCAGTTTGTGGTATCTGCCAGTGCAGACTGGACAGTCCAGGTTTGGAACACACTCACCAGCCAGGAGCTCCACAAGAACTGCTGTAGTCTCCTCTGCAGCATTCAGCCCTGACAACCTGTTTGTTGTGGCTTGTTATGAATCACCCTCTGGAAACCTCTGGAACCTTCTAGAACATTCCTTCATGGAACCTTGTGGAACCTTCTGGAACCTTCTTTGCTTTCCTGACTTGTCTTGTTGTCATTGGTATCATTGGTATCATTGTATTACTAATTGCTCTTTCTGGAACTTTCTTTGAGTCTTGACAAGGAACACTCTCAAAAGGTATAAAAGGGGGATGGGGGACCTGTCCCATCGCTCATGTGAATTATTGTTTCCAATACAATCATCACTCCTCTCAGTTCCTTGTCTGCCTTGTCCTGTCCTGCCCTGTTCCTGACATGGCTGGAAGCTGGGACAAGACAGTGCAAATTTGGAATGCAACCACCAGACAGGAGCTGCTCAAACTGGAGGCTAGTGAGTATAGTCTCACAAAGGGCAGGACCCACGCTAAAAATTGCCTCTTCTGACAAAAGCTGCCAGTCACCACGGAATTCAGGTGGAAGCCAGCAACAGACTTTGGAGGGATCAAAGGTAAACCAAACACCATTTCTCAAGACGCATTCAATGATGGTTTGCCCATCCTGAACAAGATTCTGTCCTAACGAATCACAAGCGCAAAAATTGTGCTTAAGGCAGCCTGTAAATGATACAGCTGAACCAGCACTGCCTTCCTCTTCCTGTCCAGTTCGAAGGTTGATGAATTTTGTCTCTCCTCTGGCATCTCTCAAAGCAACAGACCTGGCTGTCAGCACTGAATCCAAAAGACAATGCAAATTTATATTCCTTCAAGTTATGCAGTTCCTGTCCAGTGGATGCAGCCCAAATCCAGATCGTGTCATCATAACTTGCAGTAGCCTATCTGGACTGAAAACAGCGGAGTTGACATAACTGGAATGCCCCTCCAGCTTGCGCAGTACCTGGCGAGCAGAAGGATTCCAGATCCTCACTGTCTCATCATAGCTTCCAGACACAAGAAATAGACCATCAGGACTGAATGCTGCAGACCAGATTCCCCCAGAGTGTCCCTCCAGCTTTTGCAGCTCTTTGGCAGTAAATACGTTCCAAACTCTGAAAGTCTTGTCCACACTTCCAGACACAATAGACTGCCCATCAGGTTTGAATGCTGCGGACAAGACAAAATCTGAGTGTCCTTCTAGCTTTTGAAGCTCCTGGCCATTGCTTGCATTCCAAATCCTCACTGTCTTGTCGCCACTTCCAGACACGATAAACTGGCCTCCAGGACTGAACGCTGCAGAGAAGACACTATTGATGTGTCCCTCTAGCTTCCGCTGCTGCTGGCCAGTTGATACATCCCAAATCCTAATTTTAAAGTCATGGCTTCCAGAAACAATAAACTGCCTACCGGGACTAAACTCACATCGCACTCGTACTCACACATCTCACTCTCAAAGCAATAAGACCGAGGTGGGCACTTGTAGATCAAACTCTCAGGTGTCAGGGGCTGCACAGAGTGTGGCCACCAGCACCCTTGTGGGGGCGGGAAGGTTGGGGACGACGACGCCATCGTCGTCGCCACCACCACCACTGTCATCGCAGCAGGCAAGCACTGGGGATCCTCACTCCAACACAGAGCCGGCAATATCACACAGTCGCTGGTGGGACCAACTGCATTCCCCACCACAGCCCCCTAAGAGGATCCCCACTAAGGGACCATGTACACACCTGGGGTGTACATGGTCCCTTATTGGGGCTCCCCCCAATAACAAAGACAGGTTAGCTGCAAATACACTTTGATAACGCCTTGGAAACTAAAGAACCAGGAATAATAATAGGGTTAGGGCAGTTTTATGACAGGTACGCTTTTTTTTGCAAATAAAATCCCTAGACTTTTTCACGGAGACCTCAGTGTAGTCTCACACCTTTCCTCTCTTATAAAGTTTGATTCTTCACAAATTAACAGGTCTACCCTCTTTTCCCTGTAAGTCATTTCTCTGCTTGATTCCCTGCTCGTCAGAAGTGATCACTATTTGATAGATCAAACAGTATTGAACTGTTCCCTGTGATATTAGAAATCGTCGTCTGTTTATGAGGAGGATGTTCTTTTGCTTGTCATTTATCCGCGTTTGAGGCTTTTTTCACTTTGAAAGAACTTCAAAACACCTGAACCAATTCGGTTTTGGCTTAACAGAGGAAGAAGGCAAACATTCAAAAAATGACAAAAAAAAAGGAAAGCAATTACAAGGGCATGAAAGAAATTGAGAAAACAAATTCACTAAATCAATCGGTATAATTCTTTTTACAAAGTTGACAGATGCTCAGACACTGCATTAGGGCCTATGGTGGTCTGGAAGGAAGACCCAGCTTGATGCCTTTCAGCATTTAATTTGGGAAACGAATCAGTTTGACTCGGAAAATCAAATCCAGACAGGCACAAACATTGCAGCAGGAGCAATAATTTAGTCGAATACAGCACGTTCTAGCTTTATTCTTCGAGAAGCGAGGGGCTTGGGAGTAGAGAAGAGAGGGAGGAGAGGGAACAGAATCACGAAAGAAGATCTAGAGAAGAGATGCGGACGAAGGGAAGGCGGGAACACACCCCCAACAAGAAAAAGGTTGGGGGGAAACCGGAATGCTAACATAGGCTCGAAGTTCTGCAGATAGTAGTCACATCAAACCAGCAAACAGGTGGAGGGGAAAGAAGGGGAGGGAGGGGGGGAAGGGGGTGGGAACTACGTTCGTTACAAGCGTCTCTCTTCAACAAACAAACAAAAAAAAAAAAAAACTGGATCACATTACAAAGTCAAAGACCCCATCCCACGACTCGCTCAGCGCCGAAAACCCTTTCGCCGGTGCCGGCGCCGGCACGACCGTCGCAAAGCCCCTAAACACATCACCCCACCTCGCCGCGTACTTTGCCGAGTCGGCCCGCTTGTACACAAACAGCGCGTTGTTCAGCGCCACCACGAACCGGTCGCCGCCCAGCGCCGCGAACCCGCGCGCCTGCCTGCTGACGGGGAAGTCGAGGGTCTGCGACGTCAGCCGCGTGGAATGCGTGTCATACGTGTATGCGACCGTCGGGATCAGCTGCCCGGCGTCTTCCAGCGCGCCCGCGTTCGCCGGCTGCGCGAGGATGAGGAGCACGTCGGCAGGCCCACTTGGATCGTAGGCAAGGAAGCGGGGCGCGCCCGGGAGCGTGAGAACTGTGGTCACCGTTCCGTTGGCGTCGTGCGCCATCAGGGAGTTGCCGTTCTGTTTGCCATGGGGCGGATAGTTAGCTATGAGGAAAATCCGTTTGGCCTCAAGCACAAAAACGTACCAAGAACCACGTGAGGTTGCCTGCAACGGCAAAGTCGGAGGACCCGGCGCCAAAGCCGACGAAGCTGGTGTCGAGGGCAAGCGACGCGTTCCAGCGGTAAATGTTGTTGTTCGAGTCCATCGCAAAGAACCGCTGGCCGACCGCGTCTGCGCGGACGGCGGTCCAGCGTCCGCTGAAGCCGTTCGGGTTCGGAAGCTTGGCTTTGATGTCTGTCGGAGTGTGTGGAGTGTTTCAGAGAGATTTTATCGCCGGCATTCAAACATGGCAGGCATTAGAGGAATATTAATTGAGAAACTTGCAGGACTTATTTTTTACCTGATCCGCCGTTGTAGTCGTAGACAGCCACGGCCGACTCATACGCGACCGCCAATTTCGAGCCGAGCAGGGCGATATCGATCTTCTTCCCCAACCCGGCGACGTCCAGGTCGCGCGGGTCACCGCCTTTGATGTCGTTGACGACGGTGAAGTGCGTGTCGATCGAGATCTGGCCGCCATTCCTGATGTCTGTCGTGATGGAGATAGTGTGGTTCTTGCCTGGGGCGTAGTTTTTCGTGTCGATCGCGATAAAGACGTCCCTCGGCTGCTCCACCCCGTCGATGGTGACCTGCGGGAACGCAAAGCTGACGGGGAGGATGGTGTTGAACTGCGAGAGGATCAGGTAGTGCCCGTCGAGCGGGGCGCCGGTGGTCAGTTCGTTATCGTCACCTAGGAACGTGACAGTGGGCTTGAGGTTGCCGGAGACACCCGGGAGGGTGTAGGTTTTCCCGTTGGAGGCGTAGTATTCCTGAGGGTTTGTGTTAGTGCTTGTTAGCGTGATTTTGACCTTACAAGCAAAACAATTTAAAAAAACATGCACTCACAATCTGCGAGGTGAAACTGTCCATCAGCGGCGCGTCCAGCTTTCCAAGGATGATATCATACGTCCACGTCTTGTTGGCGTAGTTCAGCTGCAGGTCGGTCCGCTTCGACTTTGCCCAGTTGGAGGTGGTGTAGTTCAGCTTGATTGTGCCCTTGTTAAAGTCGTAGCGCTGGCTGAAGCCAAAGTTGCGGACCATGCCCGTGGTGTGGATCTGGTTTAAGCTGTCCAAGAAGGCTCCTTGAGTGAGCAGGAGAAGCGGTTTGGTTTGCGTGGCCTTGAGCAAAAACGTTGGAGAAAGTGGGGATTGGGTCAAGCACAGACAATTAAACCTCCGTTTAGAAGTCTCTCCTCAAAGTGCTCAAACCATTATCTCATAAACTTACATGAGCCTGTAGCCAGTAGTTGTTGTTCGGGTCAGCTTTGCGGACGCCGCTTTTCTCGATAGCAAACGCGCGCAGAATGGTCTCTGGAGCGTCGTTCAACCCAAGGAAACCGTAGCGCCACTGCATACGAGAGAGAGTGTGTTTAGGAGCTCTAAAAAAAGAAAGCAGAAGCGCAAATCCTCACAGTCATAGTGTAGTACCCAAACTCTCCGTCATTAAATGTCTGGACAAACGTCGCCGACACCTCGTTCGAGTGGTTAAAATCGGTCCTCGTAAACTCAACCCGGACGTCCGCAATGTTCCGTTTCGCACGAGTGACCAAAATGACGTTAAAGTACAAATCAAACTGCCTCCGGTTGCCGTTGGGCAGCGCGAGCGTCGACGTGTGGACAAGCGACACCTCGTCGTGGCCGTACGGGTAATTGAACGTCAACTTCGCCGGGTCTGTCTGGTCGACGCACATCTTGAGCTTGTTCGAGAAGACCATGAACGTCGGGTACCCGTTCCACCGGCCGATATCAAACAGACACGGGAACGCGATCTCCCCCGCCTCGTCGTTGCTCCACCCCGTCCCCGGGTTCGGGTTCGTGATCGTCAGCGCGATCACCCCAAACGACGAGTAGATCGTCAGGTCGAGATTCGTCGTGAGGTCTGTGCCGATTCCGCAGGCGCAGTCCTGCGTGGTGTCGGGGATGACGCCGGCAAAGAGGAACGGCTGGGGAGAGATGTCGTCGGTTTTGACGGCGACTGCGCGCGCGGGGCGGGAATGTGTGAGTGCGCAAGGATATAGGAAATAGAAAATGATTGGAACTCAACAATGAAGAGAGCAAAACGCGCCGCAGATGTCAAAGCCGCCCGGAGATTCTGTGATTGAAATGCCTGGGGCGATGTGCTGAAAGGACAGAGCGAGAATGGCATAAGAAGCGGGACATTTGCATCCAACCGGCGCTGAAAGTTCGAGAACGAGAGCTGTACTTACAACGGGGACGTACAAGTTTGGATTGGGAATGATTTTGCCGGCGGCCACCAGAGACCTTAAAACACGAAAGTCAGCAGCACTGCGCTTGACGTTCAAAAAGAGATCGCGCTGATGACATACCTTAAGTAGATTGCTACATCGTTCAGCGTAGATCCAGAGGGGAGAGCGGACAAGTCTGTTTCTTGGTACGCGGGAGAAACCGTTCCTTTGCCGATTTTCGTCGTGTTGGTGCTGTATTCGGACACTACAGTCGGATCGATGAATGAAGTGTTCGGTGATTAAAGCCAGAAAGGGAAGCGGACGATTTTGCTGTCGTCAACTCACAGACATCGAGCAAGAACGGCGACTGGACGAAATCCTTGTAGAACTGCGTGAGCTCGGACCTGAAGCTAGCGTTACCTGTTGGTTTTTGGTTTGACAAAGAGAAAGGTTCAGGTCACGTCAGTAGGATGGCCGTTTCGTTTCACTTCGTTCGCACCATAAAACAACGGCTTGACTTCGACGTTCCCAAGAATAGGACCGCCGCGGTAGGTAAACAGGTCACTCGTAAAGAGTGACCCCGTAACGTTCGTGGGCGGGGCGGGCGGGAGGGACGGTCCGCTCTCGCCAAAGCCGGACGGGTGCACGGCCTGCGCAAAGCCGACGCGCTTCTGGTCCTTGTCGTAGATGCTGTAGTAGACTTGCAAAAAGACGTCCCCGAGGATGTTTGGGACGCCGCTGCCGGCGCCGCCGACGATGCCGGAGAAGCAAAAGTCGTCGGACAGCTTGAGTAGGTCTATGGGGAAAATGGATGTCACCAGATTGTGCGGGGTATTGTAGATTTCGTTTCAAACCCGAGATGGCCCGATTTGAAGTTTTTACAAGGAATAGCATGATGGGAAGGCTTACATCGCGAGGAGGGCAGCTCAAAGGACTTTCCACCGAAGTTTAGGAACACGGGAGCGGTTTTTCCGATCTGGTCGCATGGAACGGTGTAGACGCCCTGGTTGCTGTCGAACACGGCGCCGATGGCGGTATTGATGGTGTCTGCTGTGGGCTGGCGGATGGGAAATAATTAGTGGCAGGCGAGTGAGTTAAAGTGCAACAGTGAGTGTGCTGGGTGCCCTCACCGTGTCCAAAATGATCAAACTTGTACCGGTGTCGGCAATGGCCGTGGCCGTCAGCGGGCCGTTTTGACCGTTGGCCAGGAAGCTGCCGGTGAAATCAAACTCCCACCACACCTCCTCGGCAAGCGGCACTGTCGGATTTTGTTGGCGCGAGTTTCAGAGTAGATCAGCCTGCACAAGAAACGTAGGAGAAGCTTCATCTAATATGTCACACGTTCTCACCCCACGTAATATCGCCGGTAAATCTCGCAGGGTTGAAACCGCCGATGGCGACCTCGCCGAGGTCGCCGTCGCTCGCTTTGGAGAGGTAGAACGCAAACTGGTTCTGGGAGGGGACGAGGTGGAGCTCGTCGATCCAGTTGCCGCCGGCAATGTTGTTGAGCGACTTGAAGGCGAGGCCAAACAGGCCGTCGCCGTCGCCGAGGTTGGCGAAGCCTTGCTCCTCGGTGGTGACGCCGAACGTCATGTTGGCGGTGAGACCGGCGAGCGTCACGGGACCCTTGTAAATGTCGCCTTGCGCCTGTCCCGATCCGTACGTGTCCGAAAAGGTAGAAACCCGTGGCGGTGATGGACGGGTCGGAAATGTTGACCTTTGTTTCGTGGATTTAAAAGACTCGTTAGACTGGAAGCGACTGCCTTTTCGAATAAAAACTACTACTCAAAAGCAAACACTCACAACGCTTCCCGACGATCCTGGACCGCACGACAAATCCACGGATGTGCAGTTTGGGCCGCGGGCCCAGGTGTCCGACGAGCCCGAGTCGAGGTCGACGATAAGCTGTTGGCCGTCGCCGAAAAACGCCGTGGTGGTGTACAGTAGATCTCTAAAATTGGTCAAGTTGTTGCTTGGGACGGCGAGCCCGTTTCCGTCGAGGCGCGCCGCGCGGGCATTCTTCGAGAACACGGTCTGTGCGCGCTGAATCGACATTTTCGCGGCTTTCAGGGGGTGTTGAAGGCGAGGGTAGTTGAGCGGAGCCTGATTTTTGTTCCATGTGGTTCAAGTTGCGTCAAGCGTGCAGAGAGAGCGCAACGAGAGAGAGAAAGAAAGAGAGACAGATCAAATGGATCATTCTTACAGCAGCGAGAAAGCTCGGCGGCTTGACCGGTGCGGTGGCGTTCTTCCGGAATGCCGTTTCGGTGAAGTTCTTGAGGGGCCTCCAGATCGGGGGCTCGACGGCGACGGCGGCGGCGGCGGCGGAGGCGGGCTCGGCCACGATGGCGGCCATCACGGACGTCGTCGCTAGGGCCACGCATGCGGACGCTGCGAGTCCGGGCCAGCAGTGGCACCGATTGCTGGCGGTGGTGTTGGTACTGCCGGCAGCGGCGCGGGCAGGCGTGCCACCACCACCACTGCCAGCTCGGCGACCTGGCTGTTGTTGCGGGTTGGGCATTCCTTTTTCTCTTCTACTGCTTGTATGCCGAGAGGTGGGAGGAGCGGCGTCTGCTTCTATAGAGAGTATGGAGCTGGCAACCTCTGTCTAATGTAATTGAGCGTCGTCTAGAGGGGGGTTTAATGGGGAGGGAGGAGCACACACAACACACACACGCACACACTCACACACACAACTTCGTTTAGACATATATATATATTGTGAAGAGTTTGGCTTTCGCTGCCAGGCTGTGTACGAACAAGGATTTTTCCTCCCTCCATTTTTGTCGCAAAACAACGCCGCAGCCTATGTCTGTCCGGCCGTTTTTCTGAGACGGAAATTCTCTCCTTCCATAAAAGGAGCGGTTTTTGTTGTGTGCGCAGATTTCGCGACCAAAAAAGCAAAAAATCAACACAAAACAAAACCAAAACAAAACGAATATGCAAAACATTTTTGAAAAAAAAAGCTGGCGCGCTGTCGTCATCATATTGCGCAGAATCGTGAGCTAGGGGAAACCCTCGGACTTATCTCGATTGGGAAGTGCATGGGAAAGTTTCGGATTTCACGGAGCCCTTCCACCACCGGGCCGTTTCGAACTGGAGCGCGCTCTCTCTCTCTCTCATCACCACCACAGGTCAGTTTTGATATCATCCTCTGTCAGCTTCCAGACACTCCCTCTCTTCAGGGTTATAACCAGCGTTGGAAACAGAACACTCAAATTTTTTTTTCATGTTTTGCAGTTTCCCATTTTTGGAAGGTTGCCGCACATGGAAAATCTTTCCAATAATGGGAAACTCAGTCTGCCTCTCGTCCTCTCTCCCGTTCTCCATATCCATCGCCATCCCCATCCACTCCACCAACAATGGCGTGCAAGAAGAATAAGGCTTCAGCAGACGAGTCCCCCGCGGTAGCCTCATCCAAATCACTTCGTACAACAAAGCCGCAATTGTTAGGAATGATACAATTCATGGAGACTCCAACAAACTTCGCCATTGTGGAAGTCGTTCGTTCTCTAACGGGTCCCCCGACCAGCAGCCGGGCCCACAAGAAGGTGTACGGGCTTCGAATGATGGCTGAGTTCGTCGAGAAAAAAGTACCTGGCTCTTGCTGGAATACCCAGGCAGCGAAGAAATTCTACCACTGCAAACGAGCCTGCGATAGATGGCAGGGCCACTAAAACAAACGCTCGACCAACCCAAGCAGCTGCTGGCATGGAGCCGAAAAAAAAGAAGAGAAAAATTGCAGAAGAACTGGATGACGAACATGGTGGGTTGATCGTTCTGTGGCTCATGAGAGTTGTGTCTCATTTATTTGCAGGGAATGTCCATGAGACTATGCCGGATCTTGAACACACAAGCAGCATCACATCTAGTCCAGTGCTGATCCAACAATCGAAGAAAAAACATTCATATCAAGAGGAGCGCATGTCACTACAGAAACAAGACCTAGAGGCGCGCACAAAGAGTGACAGTGACAGGCTTTTGCTCGACAAAGAGGATGGGCGGAGGTGACAACAGCAGGAGCTGCGCGGTTGGAATTTGACCAGCGATGCTTTGTATCGCAAGAAACTAGAGAGCTGAAACGACTTGCATTGGAGGAGTCGCAATAGGAGCGACTGTGTGAGCAAGAGAAGCGTCAGTCAAGACAGTCTTGCATGATTCAACTGGCTGGTATGGGCAAGACAGTGGAGGAAATCGAGAGTCTGATGCGTTTGTTGTACTCAGACTAGTTTATTCACTCACTACCATTAAATCGAAGCGCGTGTTCTCTTATTTCCGTTCTCCTTTCATTACCATTGCTTATCTGAAGAGGTTGCGCTGGAATGTCATTGCTGTTGACTGCAATAGGTGGTTCTGGCACATCCCAACTGTCCCTTTTGGATAGCGCAAAATTATGGATCACAAAGCCAACAACAATGAAAATGACAACTCTCTTCGAGCTCGCCACATTTGTAATCTTGGTGCGCACCCCACTCAGAGACTCACACGTCTAGCCAAATACATGCTCTATGCAAACACGCTGCTTTGCGACCAGTGACCAGCCTTCCAAACAGTTGAGTCGCTCACAGAGCCAGGCCATCCTGCCAAAACTGATCGAATGTAATGGCGATTGTCACAGATCGCCTGAACGTTGAAGGCGTACCGTTTCTTGTAATTGAAGTATGTCTCCCCATCCTTCTTTGGCCAATAGCGCAAAACCACATCTGTGCCGTCAACAAAGCCGATGCATCCTGGAAAGCCCTGATCAGCCATCCTGGATGAAACAGCACTTCGCTCCTCCACGCCACGCCAATAGATGTAGCGGTTGGCAAGAGAGAAGATTGCCTCGATCACCTGATTAAAGTAAAGAACAACGGTGCCAGTGCCGATTCCGAATTCTCGAGCAAACCGACCCAGAGATGCGCCATTGCCACCACATCCGAGCCTTTCCAGAGCGACGATCGCCTACTGCCAGACCGGGCGTTGCTTGAAATGGCTGGCGGAATCAGTGTTGAAAACTCGGCGACGCTTGATAATATCAACTAGGGCATAGAATGTCGTTCGATCCATGCGAGCAATCTGACGAAAGGTCCGATAGTCGAACTGATGCAGGAGACGACTGTACATAGCGTTTGAAGTTACAATATGGCGCCTGCGAATGACTGTGTAGCGCATCGAATTGACGAGGTCAATCTCATCGTCAACATTGTCAACTCGTCTTCCAGCAGTTGTAGTTGAAGTCGTAAGTGAAGGCTCCGCCTTGCCCAAGTGAATCTGTTCCTTTCGTAGTGAGCCTGCCGCAACCGATGGTAGACATCCAGCCTGTCAGGAGCAGGGCAGGACAGGACAAGGCAGACAAGGAACTGAGAGGAGTGATGATTGTATTGGAAACAATAATTCACTTGAGGGATGGGACAGGTCCCCCATCCCCCTTTTATAAGTTTTGAGAGTCTTCCTTGTCAAGACTCAAAGAAAGTTCCAGAAAGAGCAATTAGTAATACAATGATACCAATGATACCAATGACAACAAGACAAGTCAGGAAAGCAAAGAAGGTTCCAGAAGGTTCCACAAGGTTCCATTAAGGAATGTCCTAGAAGGTTCCAGAAGGTTCCAGAAGGTGTTTCATAACATCATCTCCCCCTTTTAGGCCACTTCTGCAACTTGGTGGGGTACCTGGTCTTGAACTTGAGCAGAAGGTCTTGGCAGTGAGTGAGGTTTGACTCAGGTTCCCAGGTGTTGTCACCATCTGAGTAACCTTTCCACTTGACAAGGAACTTGAGTGTCCTTTCAAACCACTTGGCATCCAAGATTTGTTCAACCTCAAATTCCTCTTCACCTTCTACCTCAACTGGAGGAGGAGGAGGAACAACTCTGCCTGGAATGGAGTTGGCCACAAACTTCTCCAAAAGGCTGACATGGAAAACTGGGTGGATCTTCATGGATGCAGGGAGATCCAGCTTGAAGGTGACTGGATTGATTTGCTCCAAGATCTTGAAAGGTCCCAACTTGAGGTTGTCTAGCTTGGGACTTGGTCTTTTGGTCTGCAAGTTCTTCCTCAGAAGCCAAACTTGCTGACCCACAGCAAGGTCATGGTCCATTCTGTGAGTGTTGGCAAATCTTGAGGCATCTTCTTGGGCTTGCTTCAGGGTGGAGTCCAGGAAGGTGCTGATGATCTTGAGCTTATGCAGGTGTGAAGCCACAGCAGGAGCTTGGACATTGGATAGGATCTCTTGTCCCAGAAGATCTCCTCTTGGATTGAAGCAATATGCTGAAAAGAAAGGAGATAAGCAATGTTCAAAAACACCCCTTTTTCATCAGGTTTGTTCCTCCTTGTGCTTCTCCCTGTGCCTTGCTCTCAAATCCTTGTCAGGTACCAGCAAGTGAATGATTTTTTTTTTTTTTTTTTTTTTTTTTTTATTGTTCCAGCCCCAGAGGGGCTGGCGGGAAGAGAAAGAGCCATCAACGGTGAACCGTAATGGACTACGTCCAGGTATCACCTCAGCAAACCCACCCCATGCGCTACGGACTTACAGGGTCGTCAGGCATCTCCACCGCACATAAAGCCACAATGATCAAAGGAGAAGGGGAAAACACAGAATCAAGAAAAAAGAGAAGTGAGTCTGAAGGATGTCAGTGTAAGAGAGGGGAGCATCTGTGAAAGATCGGAGGGTTGGGATAAGTCAGATTAGGCAACAGCCCATGTCAAGATTGAGAAGGGCAACAGTGGCTCAGTGAACGTCAGGGGGCTCCGCAGGAGATGGGTGACGAGTGGCTCTTGCTTGTTGGTGTGAGGGGAGTTGTATTGTGTGGTGAAGCCAGATAATGCCTGCAACAAGTTTTATGCGGCCGAGGTAGTGGTCAATCCATCTGGAAGAAGCCTTGGTGCGCAAAAGCCAGATGCCTGGGCAAGTGTCAGTGGAGTGCCGGCGACTACACGTGGTGCAGCGAGGTTGAGAGGGTTGTGAGGAGCTGTTACGAGTTCTGTGGGATGATGGAGTGGGAGGGAGGGAAGAGTTGATGTTTGGAGAAGACAGTGGGTGAGAGGCCGTGGAACGAGGGTGAGAGGCCTGGGAATTTGGTGGAGGGGATCTGCAGGGCTTGGAGCGCTTGTCAGAGGGCTTGATGGACTTTGACTTCTCCCAAGAGATAGTGTCGTCACAACAGGGGATCCAAATAAGTCGATGGGCGTCAAGAAGGAGCTGATGGAAAGCGGTGACAAGGGTTTTAAGGACAGAGGCAGCAGGGTTATCACGTGAGAATAAGGTGTCATAAAAGGATTGAGGGATGAAGCCACGAAGGAGGGAGGAAAAATTGATACAAGATTGATGATCAAAGAGAAATTCAGGGCGGGAGAGCCAGTAAATGGGATGGGCTTGGGGAGGAGAGCGACCATGAGGTGCTGGAGGAACAGAGGAGGAAAGAGTTTCAGCAAAGGTGTTGCGAATCATGGCAATGGCGTCAGCAGCTGCAGGGCATTGCCAGACGTGCTCTGTGGTTTCCAGAGCGTGGTGACATCGACAGCAGAGCCCATCAGGGTAGACTTGAGGGTGTCGTTGGTGTAGAACTTTTTGGGTGGGCAAAGTGTTGCTGAGGATTTGAAGTCGATACTTGCGACGAGCAGAGCCAGGGAGGGTGCCAAAGAGGGAAGAGGGTTTAATTCCAGAGTGGAGAACAAGAAATGTGGCTTCCCAATGAACTAGGTCAGGGTTGTGGGTGATGTGGGCAAAGGCTGAGGTGTTCAGAAGTGCAAAATGGTGAGAGAGACCTGTGAGGAGTCGCAGTTGTCGTCGAAGTTGGCCCAAGATGGGGGTATTTGAGATGAAGGCAGTGGCTGGGAGGATCTGTTGTGAGAGGATTGGTAACAAAGTTGGGTTGGAAGTCAAGGGTACAGATGATGCCAGCTTGTCTGCTTGTTCGTTGCCAGCGTCGCCGTTGTGTCCACAAACCCAGGAAACTTGTGGAGGGGGGCCAATCCAAAACTGTAGAGTGGCTGCAACACATGCCCAAAGGGTGGGGTGGGAAGTGGTGTGCAAAAGACGATGGAGGGGATCAGAGAGAGGAGGTGTGTTGAGCTCGCTGTGTGGATGGGGACTAAAGGAGTTTGAGGGAAAGAGTTTCTCAAAGGTGTGAACCACTCCAAGATTGTCAAGTCGAAAAGTGAGGGGCAGGGAAAGCTTTGCAGTGATGGTGAGGGCAGCAAGGAGCGCAGCAATTTCAGCAGTTGTGGAAGAGGCGGAGAGTGGAGGGAGGGCAAAAGAAAATTCAAAGTTAAGCTCAAGGCAAACAACAGAGCCAGCCATGAAGCCCTCCTTGCGAAGGGAGCCATCAGTGTCAAAGGTCAAGGATAGGTGGGTATGAGCAAGGTCAGCAGGGAGGAGGGGCACGTTCATTGGTTGAAAGCAGGGATTCGTGAAGGGAACTGGATTGAAAGTGGAGTGGCGGGAGGTGAGGAGTGGGAAAGGTGTGGGTGTGAAAACGGTGGTGGGGGAAGGTGAGTTAACAAAGAAGATGGGCTGGGAGGGTCGAGTTGCAGTAGCAGTTGTGCGGCTGCTGATGGGGACTGTGTAGGTGGAGTGTGCAAGGGAAGTTGGATTGTAGGGAGAGATGTGCTTGCTGCAGGGGTAAGAGAATGGGGGGGAACCAATGGGGCAGCCAAGGCATTGAACCAAGTGGAAATTGTGGGAGGAAGGGTGAAGGCGTTCAGGGAGCCTGGAGTAGTGATGAGAAAGGAGTTGGGGGTTTGGGAGTGTGTGAGTCCAGTTAACAATGCGGAAGAATTCCACTTGTGGTGGGGTCATCAGACAGAAAAAACTGCCACGAGCAAGGGGGGGATGGTGAAGGGGATCCAAAGAAGATGGGTAAAAGGGATTGTAAAGAGGACCATCAGGAGGGCTGTGGTAAAAGACTGGAGAGCTAAAGGTGGGAGCAGCAAAAATAAAGGTCTTAATGATGTGGTACACTTCACAGAGTTTGTCAGGGAGAGAGCTGTCTTTGTAAGAAGGACTGGTGAGGTGGAGGTCAAAAAGTTGTTCAAAAAAGAAGACTGAGTGTGAACGGAGAGTGGGAAGCACTTTGAGAAAAATATGCCAAGGAACTAATGAGTTGATGGAGTGAGTGTGAACAGAAAATAGGAATGGACCAGAGTATTGGAAGGATGTGTGTTGGTTAAAAAGGAGGGGAATGAGAGACTTGGTGAAGTGTTTTTTTGGCTGGGACAAGGGTAAGGGATGTGAGAAAACTGGAGCTCCAGAGGCCAGGTCAAGTTGGAGGCGGTGCATCATGATACGGCTTATGTGGCCAATGAGAGAGGGGGAGTTCAAGCGAGAGTTGAGGTCATCAATCATGTCAGAGCAGTATTCATTGTAAAAGTCAGGGATGTTATGGGTCATGGGGTGATGGAGGAGGGCATTGGGAAAAGAGGTGCAGTAGCCAACCAGGCGTTTGGAGGTTTTGCGACAGAGTGTGGTGAGGTTGTTGAGGAAAGTACGGGGGAGAATGGCAGTTTTCCACAGAAAGCGGACACGTGGGAGGAGAACGTTACGGATGAGGTAAGAAGCAATTTTGTCGCCCATCTTTTTGTGTTTGATAATGTCGAGGAAATTGGTGGTGGTGGAAAGGATTTGCTGCTGTGCTGCTGAGCTCATACCGTCTGCTGTGAAGTAGTTGCCTAGGTGTCGAAAGGTGGTGTTTGGCGGGTGGATGGGAAGGACTGTGGTGCCCCAGTTGATGGTGGTAGGTGCTGATCGCAGGGTGTTGACGGCGGAGATGAAGATTTTTTTTGGTGTTAGACTTGATGTCGTTATGTGACTGGTACTCAAAGAGGAGGTCGGCCTGAAGCTGCAGATCCTCCAGGGTGCTGGAGAGGGTGTTGGTGTCGTCGACAAGGGCAAAGCCAGTAACAGAGACAGGGGGTGGGGGGTTGAAGAATTGGACAGGGAAGTTACGAGGGGTGGGAACTGAGAAAATGAAACTGGTGGTACAGCGATCAAGAACGCAAAGAACAGGGTCCCAAAAGATACGCCAATCAAGGGGTCCCTCAAGGGAGCCTTGCTGAATCATAGTGCCAATGGGGAAGGAAGGGGATGGGCCAAAAGCTGTGATGACAGAGGAACGAAAACGACGTTGGGAATTGACACGCATGCGAACATAAGAAGAGGGGAGGTGAATACGTTCCCAGGAGGCAATGAGGCCAGCAACAGGGGCACTGTCAAAAGCTTTCTTAATGTCGTTGACGAGAAGGTGTGAGGACGACAGGCTGTCGAGCCTGTGACCTCAAATAAATTAAGTGTATACCCACTTTTTAACTGGTAATTGTGAGGATTACCACCCTGTCTCGACCCGCGTTTTGCTGGCAAAACGTGACTAGGCTTGGATTCCTACTCTCTTATTATTTATTGGGTTTCCATACGGCCTCTGACTGGCTCCATCTGTCTGCCTCTGGGCTCTACTATTATTATTTACTATTATTTATTATTGGCGATGTTGCAGACAGAAAGACTCAGTCTTGATTCTAATTGCTGATACAAGGTTCCCTTGCTCACTGGTTAGAGCGCTCCCTTCAATTGGGAAGGTGCCAAGTTCGAGACATGCTAGTTGACAGTCTGGGCAGAAATGCAAAGTCCTATTATGCCTGGCCAATGGCCCCTCACTTTTGGAAATGACTTAGGACTGAAACACTTCTGTGGGAGAAGTGCTAAGCCCAGATTGACAGAGTTAACAAGATGATGGCAGAGCTAACAAGCCCAACCACCTGCTACCATGATGTAATACCTCATAAAAGGGTATGAGATCACAGTGTTTTTCTTTATCTTTTCATTGGTGATTTTTACTTATTTTTCCAATTAGTAATTTATCCTGTTTTTCCTGTTTTTCCTGTTTTCTCTTTTATTTATTCCTTGTTGTCTCTGTCTGTGTCTTTTCTTTCTTGTGTGGCTGAGAGTGACTGTCTTCCTCCTTGCACCAACCAGCTCTCTCCATCTGCTCCATCTTTCTTGGCAGCTGATGCCAAGAAATGCTCCATGATTTTCTGAGCTGTCTTCCTTGTTTGATGGCTCAGCCCCATTGTTTGGTGACTCACTCCTCCTCTCTCTTCTTTGCTGTTTTATTTATTGTTTTGTTCTTTTGTATATGTTTTCCCCTCTTTTCCCTTCCTTCTTCCTTCACCCTGCTGATTCCAACCCTTTCCTATTTAAGCAGCTGCCCCCCATCTTGTTGACTGTGAGAACCTGTGCCTGAAGTCCCTTGCCTGCCCTTTTCTTCCTGACTGTATGTAGAGCTGGGGGTGGCAGTCCCCTGGTGTGTGACAGGAGGTTGAAGTCCTCTTGGCCATCATGGCAGTGTGCTGGGTTCAAGCCCCAGTGCACCTCACCAATTCTGCATGCTGTTTAGGTTGGACTGGGTAGGAGCCACTTGGTGATGGAAGGATGGAGGGTAAATCTGTGGTGGTGCCTCTAGGTTCCTGTAAATACATCTAGTCAAATCCAGATCTCTCAAGGGGATATGAATGAGCTGTCTGGTCAGGTACTGCTGCAGGAATGGTCTCTCAGGTATGCCCCCTCCTCCCTGGTTGTTGGCTCCTGTGGCCTCTGGTGGGCCTGGTCTTCACTGGGTTCAGACCCTCTTTCTCTCAGATTAATGCCTGTGATGTCATGGTGCCACATTTGGGTGAGGGAGTGGGTGTTAACCTTCCTTGCTTCTAAGATAGGGAATTCCTCTGGCTTGGTGAAGCAGATGTCTGTGTCCTTGTAGGATGAAGTAAGAAGAGTCCCACTGTCTCCCACCCCTGTGTGCCCCCTCCTTGGATTGAGTTGGAACTTCTCCTTGGAGTGAGACAAGTTGTGTCTGGTTCTGTTAAGTGGAAAACAGTTCTGATTTAATTCAACAGACACCTCTGCACTAACTGTTCCTTGTGTTTGCCTTCTGTGTCCAACCCCCTCCAACTTAGGGCTTGTCTTTGACAGAGAGGGAGCCTTGCTCCATGGTGGTGGCTCCAACAGACCGGGGTCTGGCCACTTTCCTCCCCACTCTCTTGTCTTCTTCAGTTGGATTGGAGCGCTGCACTTAGTGCCGCTCCCTGGAGCTTGCTGCATCTTGCACCTCCAGCATTGTTACTGGATTTCCCGGTCCCCTTTGGCTTTGGCTTTTGCCTCCCATTGGGCCCACTCTGTGTCATGGACCAGAGAACCCTGCACATTCTTTGCTGGTGTGCCACCTTTTCACAGTTGCCTTTGGTCTGAGTGTGAGAGTCTTCTCTTTGTGTGTAGTAAGAGAGTTTCTTTGTGTTTCTTGGGCTTCTTAAGACTCCAAATACACTGTCCTGTCTAGTGACCCCTAGACATCTCCTTTTTGCCCTTTTTCACTTTTCAGGATTGGTATTTAGGCCATTGCTCTATTTGCCACCCATAGCCCAGGGTGAGGATTTAGAGAGCACAGTCTCACAAAGGTATAAGGGCTGTTTAGTGGAATGGGCAAGGTCAAGGGCGTAGCGTACCAGGTGGAGAGGCGGGTCAGGAGAAGAGCCAGGTAGGGCAGAGAAGTTGCGACCAAGGAGTACATTGTGAGAAGAGAGGATGGAAGAAATACGAGAAAGACGGATGGATTGAACAACTTTGGCAGCAAGTTTGCAGAGGCTGATTGGACGGAGGTTAGTGATGTCACCACCCCACGCAGCTTTCTTGGGTATGGGGAAGATGGAGGAAGATGCCCAAGAGTCTGGGATGTCAAGGAAGAGAAAAGAGCGAATGATGAGGGAGGAGAAGAATACAAGAGCATCAGGACCAGCTGCAAGGAGAAGCTCTCTGGAGATTTGGGAGGGGCCAGGGGCTTTGTTTGAGGCAAGAGATGTGAGAGCGTTTTTGACATCGTGTTCAGAAGGGGGCAGCATAACCTTGGAGAAAAGATCTGGGGGGATGTGGGGACGGGGTTGCATCTCAGAGTGAAATGGAGAGGATGGTGGGAAGGGAGTGAGGGTACGAGGGCGAAACCAGTGTTCAACCTGTTGTTGGCAGATTCCAGGGACAAGGTCAGGATCGTGGGTGATTGAGGGACCTTCGGCAGTAGTATAGCGAATGTGGTCGATGCTAGAGTTGCTGCGCGTGCGGTTGAGGATGTTGTTGAGGACAGTCTTTATCTTGCCAGAAGAGAAAAGGTCGTGTCTATGTGTGAGAGCTGTGGCAATGTCCTCCATTTTGTGCTTTTCTGCTGCCTGGCGTTGGGCACGGTAGATGGCCTGGCGATCGCGGTTGAGGGCGGGGAGTAAAACATCACGATAGTCAGTTGTGTCCAAGAAGCGGGCTTTGAACTGAGAGTGGATGTGGGACAAGAAGGAGTAAGACTGATCTGCGCCCCACTCAGATGGGGTCAAAGAAATGGAAGGGAAGATGTTAGCCAGATCATGCGCAGGGTCTTTGGCAAGTGCCCACAGTTTCTCTACTTTCCAACGTGCAACAAGGAATGGTTTGGCACGGCAATATATCTTTGGCGCTACTGAGGAGGTTCCCTTGTGAGGAAGGAACTTTTTGCCAAGCCGAAGCAGTAACTCGTGAAATGATGTGGAGAGTGTGTCAAGGTGGCTGACGAGGAGTGATGCACGTTCTGGGGAGGGGTATTGAAAGGGTAGGGATGGAGAATGGAGGAACTCAAGCTCGGAGGGGAGAAGAATGCTGTCCAAGGCTGCAAGGGCTGCTGAGAGGGGGGCAAGCTCAACTGAGATGGCTGAAGTGTAATTGTCAAGTTGCTCCTCTGAAGCTTCCAGGGGTTTGATGACCTGCCGGCGCAGAGGGGAGAAGGAAAAAGTGTGGAAGGGGGAGGAAGCAAGAATTATGTTGAAGGGGAGGTGGTCTGAAGTGTCAGTGAGATGGGGCTCTTCAAGTGGAGAAGAAATGTTAGCTTCAGTGATGTAGTCAAGAGCAGGGGGTGAGAGCCAAATGCTGTCCAAACGAGAGGAGTAGGAGCCAGCAGTGTGTGTGTAAGAGGGTAAGTCTGGGTGCAGGTGTCTAAAGGAATCAACAAAGCCTTTCAGGGAGAGGGTGGGGAGGAACCCATGGCGGGAAGTAGGTGTGGGGGCTCTGGTGGAGTGGTCAAGGGGGTCAGTGATGGCATTCCAGTCACCAAACCAGTAGGCTTGGTGGGGTGAGGTGGAGTCAGATGAGGCAAGAGAGTTGCACCATTTTTGCAAGTCAGGGAGTTCCTCAGATTGGGGGTCAGCAGGCCAGTAAATATTTCGCAGGAGGATGGAGCGTCGAGCAAAAGATAAGGTGAGGGCAATGGCACGAGTTCCAAAGTGGGAGATGTCAGTGATGTGTGGTGCCAGGGAAGATGAAATGATGAAACCAACGCCAGCGTGACGGGAGGGGTGGAGGATATGAAGAAACCTTTGTAATTCCTAGTGATGTGACGAATGGAGTGGGTGGCCTCTGTGTCAGAGCAGCCAGTTTCTTGAATGGCAAGGATGGTGGTTTTGGTGTGATCGAGCCAGTGGAAGATAGATGCAGCCTTGGTGGGGAAGGCACGACAGATGTTTCAAGTTGCAAAGCGAGGGAGGGGTGGTGGTGTTGGGGGTGGTGTGCTAGGCACAGGGCTAGTTGACATAGTTGACTAAGGGGTGCAGGAAGTCCTGCTACTAATGTCTCTGTTTTTTTTTTTTTTTTTTTGGAGAAATAAGAGTGATATCAATAGCAAAGGGGCTTTCACAAAAAAAAAAGAATAAGAATATTGGTCAAGTTGAGGCAGTGTTCCTGGTTTTTGAGGCAGTTTTTGGGGCAGGTTTGGGGGCAGGTTTGGGGGCAGTTCTGTTGGGAGGAGTTGAAGAGGAACTGGAGCTTGAGTGTGTGGTGACAGCTGATCGAGCTGGGACAGTAGTAGTAGAAGAAGGTTCAGCGGAGGAACGGTCGTCAAGGTCCTCATCAATCGGGTCATTGTATTTCAACCATTCTTCAATTGTCCGGAGGCGAGAGCTGAGGAGCTGGGTGGTTGTGTCCACTGTGGTGAGGCAGCTGTCCAATTGTGCAGTGAGTGGCTCCAGTGTGGTGACTCGCTGATTTAGGTTGTGGATGGAGCCAGCATGGTTTTTGAGTGAAGTGTCCACGTTGGCTGCAGCAGCTGCAAGTCTCTGAATGTCGTGGTCTACCTTTGCTAAGCCGTGTTCCAGTGCTGCAGGGATTGGCTCAAGTTGGGAAAGCTGAGTGGTGAGTTTTTGGATGTCAGTGCGTACTGTTGTCTGATGCTCTTTCAGCTCTGTGCACAAGGAGGTCTGTTGTGCGAGAAGCTGTTGCTGGATGTTTTCAAGGACCTTCAAAATTGACTGCAGCTGTGGAGGAGGGACAGGAGGGGGAGCAGGCAGGACAGGTGGGGGAGTTGTGGTGTCAGGAGGGGCCTGAGCTGTCTGGCTGTTGTCTTTGGAATCTGCTGAAGTGGCTTGGTTAAGGAGGGAGCGAGAGGGGCGGCCAGTTTTGCAAGATTGAGAGGTATGGTTGGAGTTTCCACAACGGCGACAGCAGGGGAAGGGAGTGAAATCTTCCTTTTGGAGTGGGTGAAATGGGAGTGCACGGCCATTGAAGACAACTGATTGGTTAGTTTTTTGCAACATCAATGCGCGGGTTGTAAAAACAAAATGGGCAGACGACGAAAGGCCAGCAGTGCCCTTTGCTGAGTGGAAGAATCCTGGAATGCGAACTGACGTGCACCCAAACTCATATTGGATGGCCTCAAGGTCATAGATACTTGTGGAGCGACGAATGTTATAAAGGACAGCTGTGCGTTGCTTTTCATCGCTGATTCGCCGCTGGTTTTCTGCAGAAGGTTCCAGTGGTCGAATAGTGACACCTGCACCCATAATAGTTATGAACTGAGGGGGATTGTGAGGAGGGCCGTCAAAAAGAACTGTGGCAGATGCGGAGGCGGAAAGCTGGTGGTGTGCAAAATGAATAGCCATTATGGAGCCGCACGAGGATAAAGCAGAGGTGATTGCATGACGTAGGGAGTCCTTTTGCTCATCAAAGTTCTTTCTAGTAGTTCCAGGAGCCAGGTGTTGGAGTACAAGTTGGTTGGTAGGTTCGTTGGTGAATTCTGTGGCAGCAGCTGGTAGTTGACAGGTGTAAGAAAATTTAATGTGTGGGGATGTGGTCTGAAGACGGGCAGCCTGTTCGTCCAACAAAGGATGCAGAAGGCAGAGCGAGTAAGAAGTCTGGTCCTTTGAGAGCAAGGGCTGCTGTCGGATGGTGAGGTCGCAAGTGGAGATAAAGCGTAGGATGTCAAGTTCAGTGAGTGGGGCAATAGTGGGGTCTGGCTGAGTGGTGATTTTAAAATATGTGTTGATCAGCATGGGTGCCGAAGAACGTGGAGGGAGGTGGGCTGCTCATGAAATAGGGGGGTGCCAACCCCAATTCAGCACAAAGGTTGTGATGTGGTTGCAATGTGGTTGTGGTGGTGAAGGAGGAAAGTGATTGCTGGAGGCAATCTGGCAGCAATCTGAAGTCAATCTGACGATGATCTGATGACAATCGGATGATTATCTGGCAATCTGACAAGAATTGGGCGTTCTGGTAATAATCTGGAGTCAATCTGGCGACAATCTGATGATGATATGATGATCTGGAGACAATCTGACGAAAATCTGAAGTTGACCTGACGATGATGTGACAATCTGACGAAGATCTGACGTCAATCTGACGATCTGGAGTCAATCTGATGAAGATCTGATGTCAATCTGATGATCTGGAGTCAATCTGACGTTGACCTGACGATGGCCTGACGATCTGATGAAGATCTGATGTCAATCTGGCAGTGGCAAAGCGGTGGGGGGTGGTGGTGGAGGGTTCTGGAGTCAATCTGAAGTCAATCTGATGATGATCTGACGATCTGACAACAATCTGATGTTGATCTGACGTTGATCTGGCAGTGGGAAGGCGGTGGAGGGCAGTGGCAAGGTGGTGGGGGTGGTGGTGGTGGAGGGTGCAGTCTTGAGTGTCTCTTGACAAGGTTTTTTCTTTCTTCCTTACCAGCAAGTTTCTGAGGCAGGTTTTGCGAGGAACCTGTTTGACAGAATGAAGATCACCCTGTTGGAAGCTTACACAGGATCTGTCTTCACTGAGGAGTCCAGGATGGGTGGAAGACATGCTTTTTCGGATGCAGAGTGCCTGGCCTATAACCAGGATTGGGGAATCAACTTCATGTCTGGACTGCTTCACTCCTCGGTTATTATTCTTCTGTGTTCTGATGCCAGCATGGTCCGAATGCAAAAGGCTGACAAAGAGCCCGACAACTGCTTGTTGGACGTGAGTTTGTTGTCCCCATTGGTGACAAATGCGTCTTGTGGGAGCTTGCACTTCATATGAAGAAAGAAAGAGGCCATGACATCCTTCCTGTTCTTCTTTTATGCCGAGATGAAGCGACCTTGGCAAATGGCAAAAAGGCAAAGGTCATGGTGGACTTCAGCACCTTTGATCTCAAGAAGTTTCCTGACCACCCCCATGCCCACCCTTTAAGCCCTGGCCTCCAATCTGTGTCTCAAACAATCAAGATGATTTTAGACCTGAATGGGCCAAAGGCAAATCCTGAGAATGATGTAATGAAGTGCGTG
This sequence comes from Zopfochytrium polystomum, assembly GCA_025765615.1. Taxonomy (NCBI): domain Eukaryota; kingdom Fungi; phylum Chytridiomycota; class Chytridiomycetes; order Chytridiales; family Chytridiaceae; genus Zopfochytrium; species Zopfochytrium polystomum. The sequence continues at coordinate 25,420 of JAIVFJ010000446.1, forward strand.
CCAACACCTTTTTTATTTTTTAAAATAACCTCTTTTATGGGGTGTGGTTGCTCAAGAGAGTGTTCAAGTTTCTTTCTCCAGATGATCCCTCTGCTGCCAGTGCCAACAGGGTGATGTGGTTGAAAGGAGTGGCTGGAGTGGGCAAGACTGTGATGGCAGCCATGGTCTCCAATGAGCTACAGGCTCAGGGGATACTTGGTGGCTTGGTTTTTTTGCAAACATGATGACGAGCGTCGCAGCAGTGCTCGAAACCTGGTCTTGACTCTTGTCTTTGGTCTTGCAAAGTTCAGTCTTCAGTTTGGAGAGATTCTGCTTCAAGTCAAGCAAGACAATCCAGATATTCTGTCCAGATCTGTGTTTGAGATGATGAAAGTATTGCTTGTTCAGCCATTGAAGAAGGTTGTTGAAAGCAAGAAGCTGAATGTACCTGCGGTCCTGGTTGTGGACGCCCTGGATGAGTGTGGAGCCATAGGAAAGGGGGATGAGATTCTGTCTGTGTTTCAAGAGCTGAACAGGCTGCTTCCAGTCAATGTGAAGATGCTGGTGACTGGACGCCCTGAAGTAGATATTGTGAAAGCCTTTGAGAAGATGCCATTTGAGGAGATTGAGCCAACGGCTAAGGAGAACACTCAAGACCAGATTGAGTTCACAAGAAATTTCCTCCGGTCTTCAAATGCTGAGCAATCTGTTGTTGATGAGGGATCCGAGATTTTGGTGTCAAAGTCTGCTGGAATTTTTGTCTGGCTTGTGACTGCTTGCACTTATTTGCGGAAATTAGAGACTGAAGAAATCACTCTTGAGCAATTAAAGACCTTACTGACGGTGGCAAGATGGACGGAAGCATTGACCTGATGTATGACATAATATTCAAGGGCATCCTTCAGTTGATCAAAGAGAGTTCTTTGGAAAATCTTCTTTGTGCTGTGTTGTCCATCATTGTTCTTGCCTATGAACCTCTGACTGCAGCAGCCATTGTCTCTCTGCTGGACAAAGAGATACCTGAAAATGTGATGAGGTGCATCCGGATGCTTGATCCTATCCTTGTGCTCGATGGTTCCACTAAGAAGATTAGGATTTTCCACAAATCTGTTAAAGACTACCTGACAACTCCTGAAAGATGCAAATTGTCTCTTCAGATTGACCTGAAAAGCAGCCACTCTGAATTTGCTGGCTTGTGCATCAGTGCAATGGACAAGAATCTGAAATTTAATATCTGTGATCTGCCATTCTCAGAATTCCATTCAGAGATTCCTGATTTTGACGAGAAGGTAAAGAAGGGAATCCCTGAGCATGTCCGGTACGCAGTGAAGCACTTCTGGGAGCATTGCTTTGACTCCTCTGTGGAAACAACCAGCGAGATTATTGAAGTGGAAGAGAATCAACCCTCAGAGGCATTGCCCCTCAAACACGACACAACGGCCACAACGGCCAAAGGAAAGAAATCATTTTTCATTTTTTTCAAGAAGGCAACCCAGAACAAAAGAGTGGCCCTGCCCAGTGCACAAATGAGGAAGCATCCAGGCAAAAGTGCTGCTCCTTTGTTCGTGACATCTGTCAGGAAATTCCTTCAGATTGATCAGACAAGGGACACACTTGGTTTGTCAACTCTGCAGCATTCAGTCCTGATGGGCAGTTTGTTGTGTCTGGAAGTGATGACCGTACAGTCAGGATTTGGAATGCTTCCACTGGTCAGGAGCTGCATAAGCTGGAGGGACACACTCGGAATGTCACCTCTGCAGCATTCAGTCCTGATGGGCAGTTTGTTGTGTCGTCTGGAAGTGAGGACAACACAGTCAGGATTTGGAATGCTTCCACTGGCAAGGAGCTGCATAAGCTGGACGGTTTTTCATTTAACCTGTCTCCTGGATTCAGTGCCGATGGGCAATCTGTTATTTTGAGGGACAGAATTGACGAGAGAATACTCGTCAAGCTTAGGACAGGATTGCCAGTGGAAAGAAGTGATACCACACTCATAGTTCCAAGCCTGGCGCACAATTTTTGTGCACGTAATTCGTCAGGGTGGCGACTGCAGAGTGAATCTCTGATCAGTGATGGTGTTTTGTTATGAATCACCCTCTGGAAACCTCTGGAACCTTCTAGAACATTCCTTCATGGAACCTTGTGGAACCTTCTGGAACCTTCTTTGCTTTCCTGACTTGTCTTGTTGTCATTGGTATCATTGGTATCATTGTATTACTAATTGCTCTTTCTGGAACTTTCTTTGAGTCTTGACAAGGAACACTCTCAAAAGGTATAAAAGGGGGATGGGGGACCTGTCCCATCCCTCAAGTGAATTATTGTTTCCAATACAATCATCGCTCCTCTCAGTTCCTTGTCTGCCTTGTCCTGTTCTGCCCTGTTCCTGACATGTTTGGTTCATCTTCAATGTCACAAAAGTCTGTTTCTGGCTTCCACCTGAACCTCGTGGTAATTTCCAGCTCCTCTCAAGGCAAAATATGTTTACTTTGGGTCAAGGCCCTTCTTCTGTCATACAATTTTGATGAGATAATGACTCTTTCGCTTTGATATTCTGTAAAGTGAACACTACAAAATGGGCGGAAAGCGTTATTTTAATAAGTGTCAAGAAAAAAAAATTTTAGAAATAATGTCCATAAAGTAATGAAAAATATAATATATAAAGATTTTTTTAAATAAAATTTGATATTAAAGTTTTTTATGGATTGTTTTGCGAGAATTTAGAGTATTTTAATCATATTTCTGGTTATATTTTCTAATTTTTCTAATTATTTGACATTTTTTAATCCTAATCCTAATTTTTGACTTCTTTTCTAATAATGTGACATAAATATGGTATATAATTTGAATAAAAATGTTGTAATATATATTTATCAACTGAAATGTATATTACATCAGCAGCTAAAGTCTTTTTTTAACATTTCTAACCTAATTTATGGTTAGAAAACATTTGATAAAGTGTGTAATATATATTTGTCGACTGAAATGTATATTACATCGCCACTAAAAATCTAATCTCAATATTGTATCCTAATATGTGTCACATTTCACTAGCTCCTTACATGAAACATATTATATGTTTTTTTTTTCCATTAAATCTCCTTTTACAAAATCCTTCCTTTCCATAACAGATACATATTATATTAAATTGAACTATATCTTATTTCCATTATGTGAAGAATTCCCTGACTCTAATTCTAACATTTTGCTAATTCAAATATGAACCTTATATTTCATCGACTTGTACTTAAAATACTTAAAAAACACTTAAAAAATACTCAAAAAATGGTTTAATACTTAAAATACTTAAAAAATTGGAAGTTCAAAAAAAATTTTCAATGAAAGTTGATAAACAGTATAGAAAAAATGGAAAATCATATTTTCATCATTAACAGGGCTTGTTTTTTAGTACATTGAGTATTAAACCATTTTTTAAGTATTTTTTTAAGTATTTTTAGGTAGTTTTAAGTATCAAACCATAAATTATGATGATTACAGTTCAGTCTTTATCTTTAATTTCCTCCAAACATATGGGGGGGAGCTTTTTTCAAAAAACTCTTCGTTTTGTGATATGTTTTTCATCTTGTATTGACGATGTATTTATGATTTTCTTCTTTTCATATGACATTTCTCTTTTGTTGCTCTCTTCTTTTTTCTTGAAACCATCTTATTGGTCTTAATATTCTTTTATATTCCAATGTCTTTATATATCCTCTTAATGTATGTATGTATGGATGAAAAACCTCCTTATATTAATTTTTATTAACTCACTTAGTTAATTTCCAAAAAAAAAATATAAAGTCATGAAAATATTCACTTTCCATCAATACATACATACATTAAGTGGATTTATAAAGACATTACAAACTTATATAACATCAAACCATAATACTGTCACCCACACTCTCATTCACTGAATGAGACATATCAAGTCATCAAGTCATCAATACATCATCCATACAACATCTAATATTCTTCTAAAAATTTTTCAAACTCGACTTGTTGTGCTATCTTAATCATCATGTCATGATGTTGTCATGATGATAAACACTCTTTTTTGCTAACACATCCTTGTATTTGTGAACTTACACATGGTCATTTATTTTATTACAAATGTCTTCCACTCAATGTACGTATGGATGAAAACCCCCTTTTATTAATTTTTATTGATCTCATTAACCTCAATTACAATAATAAATATAAAATCATGAAAATATTCCTATGGATGCCGCAAGGGACCTGAAGAAATTTTTTTTAATAAGTGTCAAGAAAATAAAATTTTAGAAATAATGTCCAAAAAGTAATGAAAAATATTGTATGAAAAAGTTTTAAATTAAAAGTGATATTAAAGTTTTTTATGGATTGTTTCGCGAGAATTTAGAGTATTTTAATCATATTTATGGTAATATTTTCTAATTTTGTCATTTTTTAACCCTAATCCTAATTTCTGACTTCTTTTCTAATAATGTGACATAAATATGGTCTGTAATTTGAATAAAATGTTGTAATATATATTTATCGACTAAAATGTATATTACATCGGCAGCTAAAGTCTTTTTTTAACATTTCTAATCTAATTTATGGTTTGCAAAACATTTGATAAAGTGTGTATATTTATCGACTAAAATGTATATTACATCGCCACTAAAAATCTAATCTCAATTTTATCCTAATTTGTGTCACATTTCATTTGCTCCTCACATGAATCATATAATATATTTTTTTTCTGAAAAAAATTCATATAATGTTTTCCCAATATTTTCTTCCTAATTTATGATAAATTTCATTTGCTTTTCTCTAATATTTCCTTATTTGATTCCTTGTTTCAAATGGAACTCGTCGAACAGACCTCTCGGACTATTTCCTTTTTTGGAAATTATCCCTAATCCTAATATGAATCTGTCGAACAGACTTTCAACTTCTCAGTTTGCGATGTAGAGTATAAGTAATGATATATCAAAAAATATTTGAAAACAATTTTCATATATATATTTTTCACGGTGTCTTCATTATGTGTTCCTGAATGAGGTGATTTTCTTGACACTTATTAAAAAAAATTTCTTCAGGTCCCTTGCGGCATCCATAGGATGCGAAAAATTTTTTTTTTAATCATCCCCCAATTGCTTCTTCCTTCAGTTTTTCCTTTTGTTTCAGATGGAACCCGTCGAACAGACGTTCCGAACTATTTCCTTATTTGGAAATTAACCCTGATTCTAATTCTAACATTTTGCTAAACCTAAACATGAACCCATCGAACTAACTACCCTGACTCTAATCCTAATTCTAACATTTTGCTAATTCAAATATGAACCATATTTCATCGACTTCTACTTAAAAACCGGTCTATATCTTCACTATCCAAAAAAAGGCGTTCTAACTCCTTTCTAACCGTTCTAACCGTTCTAATACTCCCTTTTTTTTTGTTTCGAATTGGACCTGTTGAACAGACGCATGTATTGTATGTATTGATGGAAACTGCCTTTTTTACACAATTTATTTACATTCATTTTTAGATGTTTTTTCAAATCATTTATTGGTCATTCTTTTTCAAGTTTCTAATGTTTATATTTTCTTTTTAATGTATGTATGTATGTATAAAAACTTTTATATATAAAAAATATTCATTATAAATTTAATTAAACAAATATCTTATTTCCATTATGTGAAATTTGTTCATTTTCCATAAATACATACATACAAGAATGGCTATTTAACAACGCTTCACAACATTATATTTTTACCACCAATTATAGGTCACAATGAATTTATTTATATCGTCCATACATCATCAATACATTCAAATATCACTCATATCTACATTAATTTCCTCTCCATCATCTTCATCATCCTCAATATGTATGTCAGATCTTAAACACCATCCACTCCAATAAGATCGTCCCACATTATTAGCATCACATGGTTTTCCCAATTTTTTTATAAAAACTTCTCGTAAACTAGATTTAACATTGTTACCACAAGTTAATTTATTTTTCGTTATATAATCATTTACAACCTTTGAGTTTTTACTTTGGTACCTTCCCTTTTTTCCATATAAGACTGAATATAGGCAGCTATATCATCATTGTCAATTCTCTCTTTATTTGTATTTGCTATTATATCTCTCGTGTAGGTTAGACCTTCATTCATGTATATTTTGAAATAATCAATGAGAATATTCATAAAGCTTAGCCTCCACGCTTTTACTTTTTGTTTCAAATTATTATCTCGTAGTTTTTGACAAGTAGGGTCTACTATCTCCTCTTGTGTGTTTACAAATGTTATTGGAAACTTTAATATATACAATTTTGACCACATATCAGACTTATTTGCATTTCATACCGGGTCTCTCATTACAGTTAAGAATCATTTTAAACTGAGCTTTAAACTCATCAAGTTTGGACGAGTGCAAATTCCTACAACCAATATCATCATTTCCAACTAGATTTTTTACAAACGGTTCATTGAGAGGCTTATTTGCCGCAACTTCATTCAACACAAGTAATCGTTTTCTCCTCATATTTATAAGATCAGGTTGAGGAGCAGTAAAATCTCTTTCACCTTGAATAAATTTACCAGATGTTGAAGCCATATATTCTCCTAGAGTTTGAGACATTAGATCTGTGAGAACTCCTTTTCCATTTCTTGTACTTCCAGTAAATATACCTAGTCTTTCTTCGTTATTTATTCCCAATAATGTCGATGCTAGTGTTTTTAGTAAGAATCTTCTATTTTCTTCATTTGGTATTATGTCTTCAAAATATTTCATAATTATATCTCTATATTCATTATCTTCATTGAAATCATATCCAACAGACATAGTCACATACTCATCTCTTCTACTCTGTCTGAAAACCATCTCTTTTAGATCATATACTCCATTCTCAAATCCCAGTAAATAAGGATTATTGTCCAACTTTTCTTCAAAGTTTTTTCCCACAAAAACTTCAGTCCACATTTGCACTACATTTCTTCTGTTTGAAAGATCACCTAAACCCTTTATAACTTTATTAAGGTGACTCTTCACAAGTTTGTCCTTCTCCTTTTCCACAATATTCTTGTAATCCTTTTCTATTGAAATGTATATTGCATCCATATTTGGAGAATATGTTAAATACCATCTTCCATTCTCCCATACATACCATACTGGCTTTCCATCGTGTTTTACACACTTAAAACAATCATTATGATACTTTTCAGAGTAATACTTTACAATATTAACTAACTTTCCGTGATTTGTTATCTCTACATATTCTTTTAACAATTCCCCTTTCTTACTGTCATTCAATATGTTTGTATTTATTTTTGAAACATCTTCAAGTGGCTCTTCGTTGTTGAAATTATTAATTGTTACTGACACATTTAATCCAAAGTATTGATTCAGAGTATTGTATGTTGGAGGTATTATATAAGATGTATTTTCAGGTATTTTTGTGTTACATAAATCACACTTTGCTTGATATCCATTTTTCATTACAACATGGTGACAAGAACATCCTTTCTCACATTTTATAAAGTTTTTATGTAAATATGAAGCATCCGTCATTGTTGACCTTAATTCAATCTCTCCGTTGTCTCTTGTGATTTCTTGAACTTCTTCAATTGTGTCACCAAAATATTCTTTTACATAAGCTTTCATTTCTTCTTTATGGGTGCTTTCAGTTTCTGGAGTCCATTTCTCTTCCATTGGCTATTGGCAACAAGGGTTTTCCATCGACCGACAACAGCTGCTTGCTTCAAGTCCAGCCATCAATCGACCACCGTGCGACAACTTGCCGATCGAAACCGCAATTCCAATAGGCAAGAAGCCTTTTCCATCCGATCAACGAGCCTTTTCCATCAGTCAACCAGCCTTTTCCACCGATCGACGACAACCGCTTGCTTCAAGTCCAACCGTCGTCGATCCACCGTCGTCGATCCACCGTCGTCGATCCACCGTCGTGCGACAACTCGCCGTTCGAAACCGCGATCCCAATAGGCGAGAAGCCGTTTCCATCCGATCAACGAGCCTTCACCACCACCACCAACACCAACCACCAGCTGCTTGCTGCAAGTCCAGCCAGATTGCGATCGGAGGGACAAAACCCCCCCCCCCTTTCAACGGGCGAGGCCTGGGTGTGAGAGGGGAACGGTTGCCCAACCGTTGCTCCCACCACCTCCCCTCCTATATATGTCAGGACCCGAAAACTGGGCGTTTTGGTCTTGAGGTTGGGCCACATGCAGTAGGGTTTACCCCAAAATGGATTTTTCCTAATTGCACTTGGAAAAATTTGAAGTCCCCACATCAATTATGGTTTACCCCAAAATGGATTTTTCGAAAATTGAGAAAATGGAGCAGCTCCATTTTCCCCAGTTGAGAGGAAACAACTGCTCACTTGCCGATCGAAACCGCCATTCCAACAGGCAAGAAGCCTTTTCCATCGGTCAACGAGCGATCACCATCACCACCACCATCAACCAACCCGTCAATCCACCGTCGTGCGACAACTTGCTGTTCGAAAGCGCCGTTCCAATAGGCAGGAAGCCTTTTCCCACCGATCGACGAGCCTTTTCCACCGATCGACGACAGTTGCTTGCTTCAAGTCCAGCCATCGACGATCAACCACCACCGTGCGACAACTTGCCGATCGAATCCGCGATTCCAATAGGCAAGAAGCCTTTCCCCTCTGATCAACGAGCCGTTTCCATCGATCCACCATGACAGCTGCTTGCTTCAAGTCCAACCGCCGTCGATCCACCGTCGTGCGACAACTTGCCGTTCGAAACCGCGATTCCAATAGGCCAGACGTCTTTCCCCTCCGATCAACGAGCCTTTTCCACCGATCGACAATGACAGCTGCTTGCTTCAAGTCCAACTGTCGTCGATCCACCGGTGTGCGACAACTTGCCGTTTGAAACCGCGATCCCAATAGGCGAGAAGCCTTTCCAATCCGTCAACGAGCCTTTTCCATCGATCGACGACAGCTGCTTGCTTCAAGTCCAGCCATCAATCGACCACCGTGCGACAACTTGCCGATCGAAACCGCGATTCCAATAGGCGAGAAGCCTTTCCCCTCCGATCAACGAGCCTTTTCCATCGAACGACAACGACAGCTGCTTGCTTCAAGTCCAACCGTCGTCGATCCACCGTCGTCGATCCACCGTCGTGCGACAACTCGCCGTTCGAAACCGCGATCCCAATAGGCGAGAAGCCTTTTCCATCCGATCAACGAGCCTCCACCAACCACCACCACCACCAACCACCACCCACCACCAGCTGCTTGCTTCAAGTCCAGCCAGTGAGCGATCGGAGGGACAAAACCCCCCCCCTTTCAACGGGCGAGGCCTGGGGGTGAGAGGGGAACGGTTGCCCAACCGTTGCTCCCACCACCTCCCCTCCTATATATGTCAGGACCCGAAAACTGGGGATATTGGTCTTGAGGTTGGGCCACATGCAGTAGGGTTTACCCCAAAATGGATTTTTCCTAATTGAACTTGGAAAAATTTGAAGTCCCCACATCAATTATGGTTTACCCCAAAATGGATTTTTCAAAAATTGAGAAAATGGAGCAGCTCCATTTTCCCCAATTGAGAGGAAACAACTGCCCACCTGCCGTTCGAAAGCGCCATTCCAATAGGCGAGAAGCCGTTTCCCATCGACCAACGAGGCTTTTCCACCGATCGACGACAGCCGCTTGCTTCAAGTCCATCCGTCGTCGATCAACCGTCCTTCAACGTCGTGCGACAACTTGCCGTTCGAAAGCGCGATTCCAATAGGCGAGAAGCCTTTCCCACGGACCAACGAGCCTTTCCCATCGATCGTCAACGACAGCCGCTTGCTTCAAGTCCAACCGTCGTCGATCCACCGTCGTGCGACAACTTGCCTTTCGAAAGCGGGATTCCAATAGGCAAGAAGTGTTTCCCCTCCGATCAACCAGCCTTTTCCACCAATCGACAACGACAGCCGCTTGCTTCAAGTCCAACCGTCGTGGATCCACCGTCGTGCGACAACTTGCCGTTCGAAACCGCTGTTCGAATAGGCAAGAAGCCTCACCCATCGACCAACGAGCCTTTTCCATCGATCGACAACGACAGCTGCTTGCTTCAAGTCCAACCGTCGTCAATCCACCACCGTGCGACAACCTGCCGTTCGAAACCGCGATTCCAATAGGCGAGAAGCCTTTCCCCTCCGATCAACGAGCCTTTTCCATCGATCGACCACGACAGCTGCTTGCTTCAAGTCCAACCGTCGTCGATCCACCGTCGTGCGACAACTTGCCGTTCGAAACCGCCGTTCGAATAGGCAAGAAGCCTCTCCCACCGACCAACGAGCCTTTTCCATCGATCAACCACGACAGCTGCTCGCTTCAAGTCCAGCCGTCAATCGACCACCGTGCGACAACTTGCCGTTCGAAAGCGCGACTCCAATAGGCAAGAAGCCTTTCCAATCCGTCAACGAGCCTTTCCCATCGATCGTCAACGACAGCTGCTTGCTTCAAGTCCAACTGTCGTCGATCCACCGTCCTTCAACGTCGTGCGACAACTTGCTGTTCGAAACCGCGATTCCAATAGGCAAGAAGCCTTTCCCATCGATCGTCAACGACAGCTGCTCGCTTCAAGTCCAACCGTCGTCGATCCACCGTCCTTCAAAGTCGCGCGACAACTTTTCCGTTCGAAAGCGACGTTCCAATAGGCAAGAAGCCATTTCCCACCGACCAACGAGCCTTCTCCATCGATCGACAACGACAGCTGCTTGCTTCAAGTCCAACCGTCGTCGATCCACCGTCGTGCGACAACTTGCCTTTCGAAAGTGGCAGGAACAGGGCAGGACAGGACAAGGCAGACAAGGAACTGAGAGGAGTGATGATTGTATTGGAAACAATAATTCACTTGAGGGATGGGACAGGTCCCCCATCCCCCTTTTATACCTTTTGAGAGTGTTCCTTGTCAAGACTCCAAGAAAGTTCCAGAAAGAGCAATTAGTAATGCAATGATACCAATGATACCAATGACAACAAGACAAGTCAGGAAAGCAAAGAAGGTTCCAGAAGGTTCCACAAGGTTCCATGAAGGAATGTTCTAGAAGGTTCCAGAAGGTTCCAGAAGGTTCCATGAAGGAATGTTCTAGAATGTTCCAGAGGTTTCCAGAGGGTGATTCATAACATCATCTCCCCCTTTTAGGCCTCTTCTGCAACTTGGTGGGGTACCTGGTCTTGAACTTGAGCAGAAGGTCTTGGCAGTGAGTGAGGTTTGACTCAGGTTCCCAGGTGTTGTCAGCATCTGAGTAACCCTTCCACTTAACAAGGAACTTGAGTGTCCTTCCAAACCACTTGGCATCTAAGATTTGTTCAACCTCAAATTCCTCTTCACCTTCTACCTCAACTGGAGGAGGAGGAGGAACAACTCTGCCTGGAATGGAATTGGCCACAAACTTCTCCAAAAGGCTGACATGGAAAACTGGGTGGATCTTCATGGATGCAGGGAGATCCAGCTTGAAGGTGACTGGATTGATTTGCTCCAAGATCTTGAAAGGTCTCAACTTGAGGTTGTCTAGCTTGGGACTTGGTCTTTTGGACTGCAAGTTCTTCCTCATGCCTGGCCAGTAAAAGTCTCTGGAAACAAGCTCATATGTCTTGTGCTCTCCTGGGTGTCCAGCTGTTGCTGCATCATGCCTTGTCTTGAGTATCTGAAGTTTTTCCTCTTCTTGGCTGATTTGAATCTTGTGAGGCTTGGGGTCCTTGGAAATAGCATGGGCCCACACACTGTCAGGAAGCAGTGAAAGGTGTGTCTTGGGTGGTGGGGTGAAACCATCTCCCCCTTCAGGTGCAAGGTCTGTCCTTCTGTGCTCATCAGCAGTGGGGCTTGAATTGTTGACTGGGAACTGTGATTCTTGAATCTTTGACTGAGGGTTCTGTTCTTGGCAAAGACTGTGAGCTGTGGAGCTTGAATCTTGAATTTGGACTGTGAACTGTGGTACTTGAAGCTTTGACTGTGGGTTCTGTGAACTACAGACTTGGCCATGACTGTGAGCTCTATGAGCTGTGCTGGAATCTTGACTATGAACTGTGAACTGTGAAACTTGAATCTTGGCTGGGATCTGTGAGCTGCAGGCTGATACTGGAGCTGTCATTTGTGGTTGACCTTGGATACTAGGCTGAGAGCCTTGAATCAGGGACTTGAGAGCATGAGACTTGGAGGCTTGACTTGAGTTTTGGGTGACTGTTCCAATTGGTGAAGGTTGGACTTGACCAGTGACCCAATCAATGGCAGGGTTCTGGGCTTGCAGCCATGGTAATCCCAGGATGACAGAGAATGTGGGTGAGCCAAGATCCAATACTTCCAGGTTGACCATGGATGGTGGAAAGTCTTGGATGTGGAGGTTTAGCTTGGTTTCATGGCTGATTTCCTTGAACAGAGCATGATTGGCAAAGTGGACCTTGAGGAGTGTGGATTTCTTGATGGTGGGAATGGCACAAGACTTGGCACGGGTGGCATCAATGATGTTGCAGGATGATCCAGAGTCGATAAGGGCCTTGGTTGTGATGGTTGACTTGGGTGAGAGTTGAATCTTGACATCCATGGTGAGTTGGTGGGGCTTGGAATCTGAGGTGTTTGTAGTGCTGGTGGTGGTGATGAAACAGGGGCAGCTTGGAGGAGGGTCCAGGGAATTGCCCCTCAGTGAGCCTGGACCTGGGAGTTTGGGTGCTTCTTCCTTGGGCAGTCCTTGACAGCATGTTCCTTGGAGCCACAGTAGAAACACAGTCCCTGCTGGGTCCTCCTTGTTTTCTCCTCTTGGCTCAGAGGACCCTTAGGAAGTGTCTCAACTGCATCCACTTGCATGGGTTCAGGAACTGTAAGAGCTTGAGGGACTGGGGTAGGTCTTGATGTAGTTCCTACTTGTCGTTGCTTCAGCCTCTTGGAGTAGAGTCTGTTGTCAATCTTGATGGCAAGGAGAATGTACTCTTCCAAGGTCTCAGGGATGTGCAGAGACTGGGAGAGCAAGTCTTGGATAGACTCATGGAGACCATCATGGTACAGCTCCATCAGAGCTGCATCATTGTATCCAGAGTCTCTGGCTAGTTGCTTGAATTGGTTGGTGTAGGCCACACAAGATTGCTTTCCTTGCTTGATATGCTTGAGCTTGGATCTTGCTGTCCAAGATGCGTAGGGGTCACCAAAGGTAGCTTCCAGCCCCTCCCAGAGCTCTTGCAGGGTGGTGGGTGTGCTTGGGAGTGATCTGTACCATGATTGAGCTTGACCAGACAGGAGGGTGCTTGTGAAAAGAACCTTGACTTGCTCACTGGGGAATCTTGAAGGTTGGAGAAGGATGACATTCTCCACAGTGGCCATAAAGTTCCTAAGGTCTTTGGCCAGCCCAGTGAACTTGTCAGGGCTGGGAACCTTGGGCTCTCTTGCTTGGTTGGCTTGGGGCAGGGGAAGAGCTTGATGTTCTTGTTGGTGAAGTTGTTGTTGAAGCTGGTGCTGCTGGTGAAGGACTTGTTCTTGAAGTTGGTGTGTCTGTCTTGAAAGGGCTTGTAATTGGTCCATCAAGGCTTGGAAGGCAGTTGCATCAGGGAAGGTGTTGTTTGGGTCAGACATGATGGCAGAGAGTAGTAGGAGAGGGTGAAGTGAATTATGATGTCAGGAACAGGGCAGGACAGGACAAGGCAGACAAGGAACTGAGAGGAGTGATGATTGTATTGGAAACAATAATTCACTTGAGGGATGGGACAGGTCCCCCATCCCCCTTTTATACCTTTTGAGAGTGTTCCTTGTCAAGACTCCAAGAAAGTTCCAGAAAGAGCAATTAGTAATGCAATGATACCAATGATACCAATGACAACAAGACAAGTCAGGAAAGCAAAGAAGGTTCCAGAAGGTTCCACAAGGTTCCATGAAGGAATGTTCTAGAAGGTTCCAGAGGTTTCCAGAGGGTGATTCATAACAGAAAGCGCCATTCCAATAGGAAAGAAGCCATTTCCATCGATCGACGAGCCTTCACCAACCACCACCACCACCAACCACCACCAACCACCAGCTGCTTGCTGCAAGTCCAGCCAGTTTGCGATCGGAGGGACAAAACCCCCCCCCTTTCAACGGGCGAGGCCGGGGTGTGAGAGGGGAACGGTTGCCCAACCGTTGCTCCCACCACCTCCCCTCCTATATATGTCAGGACCCCGAAAACTGGGCGTTTTGGTCTTGAGGTTGGGCCACATGCAGTAGGGGTTACCCCAAAATGGCTTTTTTCTAATTGGACTTGGAAAAATTTTTTTTCACCATCTGACCCCCCCCTCCATCTTTGAGCTCTCCCACCGGCACAAAGACGGCGGGGGACGGCCTTGGGAGCCGCACCTTACTAGTCTAGAATCGCGAGAGGAATCCGAATCTGCAAGAAAAACCGGGGGTCGATTGGTGGCAAGCGGGGGATATCGCGGGTTTTTCCGAAAACTCCAGATCCAAAACGCACTCCCACTCAGGAAATCTTTTGCAGGAGGCCGTCCACCGCCGTTTCGACGCCGGAATCGTGTTCTACGCGTGTGGTTTGCTTACTGGGCCCACCCTCACGTCCTGGGCTCGGGTTTGTGCAAGGCAAACTCGGCCTCAAAGGATTTTCGTTTTTTTTTTTTTTCGGTCCTCACTTGGAAATTTTTTCCGGAACGGCGGTGGACGGCCGTGGGAGTACGCCCAACGTGTAGATCGGTCAAAAGTACATTAGAAAGGTGCTAAGGACGAGCTCCTGGCGGAGGTTTCCGTTAAGTAACCTTTGCAGGTCAAGTT